>APFE031218569.1:327497-400731 GCA_000404065.3 Pinus taeda
CTATTTTTTTTTAGTAAAATTGTGATATTTCATTTTTAACATCATCAAGCAGCTCAACTCATTTCTTTAAACACACTCTCAAACACTCATGAAGCACTTGAATTATATAAGTACACAACTCAAACTTATGACATGGATAAATGCTATAAAATTTCAAAAGAAAAAAAAAGGAATAGCTAAAAACCAAAACACATTAAAAATTAGACTCTAACATTAATAATTACTCATCTTCCCTTTTTATCAATTATTTTTTAAATATAAATAAGTAACGAACTTTTAGTTGAACACATGTCTCAACCCGAATCAAAGAAACTTCACTTGATTGAGTTGTGTGTTTTCATGTAGTTTCATATACTTGTTGTATCATGCAACATCTACTCTTAGGCATTGTTCTATTTAAAGTGGGAACCATCTTGGAAACTACAAAGGTGGTATAATATCATATGAAGCACCTTCAACAAATGGCCTTTACAACATTAAGAAACACATTATATTCCTTTCTAAAACAACATGTTTTTACTACTAGCAACTATACCCTTTGTTGCAAAGGAAACGATGTAATTCGGTAGCATATGGAAGAAGAATATAGATGAGGAGAGATGTGATATGTTATTTGACCTAGATTTTGTGTAGTTTGGAATTGTCTCATTTACGACATTAATTATTGCCTCTAACAATAGGTAATAAATTAATTTAAACATAAATGCAAGTTTAACATAAATTCACGTAGGACTCAAATAAACCAAAATGAAATAGAAAATTTCATGACTGAGTTGTTCAACAATAAAAATGAGGTCCTAAAAGCTAAATAAACACAAACATGGGCATCACAAAAATGAGTTGCTCCCAAATTGATCTTGACAAACCCTCATGTAAACAAGGTCATTATCAATATGTCTTAGCACAAAGAACCAATGTTCCAAGTAGTATCTTCCATTTCTATTAGGATAAATGATTACAATTTAACTAAAACAACAATCACAAAAAGGAGATTGTGTTGCTCTCCTATGATACGAAACAAGAACTATACCCTTTGTGTTATGTTGCTAGATTTTGAGTTGATTGCTGGAAATGTAGATACCTGGCTGTGCAAGACAAGATATTGAAATCACAACATTTTATCATAGCACAAGATATGTGATAAATTCCATTTTACAAAATTGCACCAATGTAAGTTATAACATTCACCAAGATTTGAGATTTCATCCTTTTAAAGACTTTCTGAGACTGACCCTAAAGGTTACTGGTATGATAATGGAGATTGAAAGGAAATCCAAGAGACCATGATGACAAAAATATTTCAAGGAAAAAAAGACAGAATAACAAAATTTGATCTTTAGCACAAGATATGTAATAAATTCAATTTTAAAAAATCACTAGACATTGAAATCACAACATTTGATCATTAGCACAAGATACGTAATAAATTCAATTTTACAAAATGACACCATTGTAAGTTATAACATTCATCAAGATGTCATATTTAATCCTTTTAAATACTTTCTAGACTAAACCTAAAGGTTACTAGTGAGATGGAAAGGAAATCTAAGAGACCATGGTGAAAAGATTTCAAGGAAAAAAGAAGAGAATAACAACTTAAATCTTACCTGTTTTCCAAGAATGCTAGATTCATCACAAGCCTAAGACCTTCAAAGGGTTTATGCACTATTGCACATTCACAAGATTAAACATTTTCAAAAGCTACGGAAAAATTGATTAAAATAAGCATGTTGATTTGAATTTTTCATTTTAAATCCATAATATCCAAGACATTGATTTCAATAAATTCAATGCAAGACGCCATGGATTCAACTGGCCAATAAAAACTAAAACAAGAAAGCTAAGATGTAAGGAATAATGGATGTCCAGTTTGTTGAAGAGGATCAAATTTTGAAATTGGGGGATGTGAAGGAAGATGATACCACAAATGCCCTAATGATGTTAATGCTACAACTTGTTGGTCTTGAAATAATGCCTATGGCACTAATTTTGTCCCTATATGCATTGAACAATTATCATACAAGCTAAATTCAAACCTATAATTTTATAGAGGAAATTTACAACATTATAATTACAACAAGCCCGCATACAACATTGTACCTATGTTTTTTTACGTCAAAAGAGGCATCAGTATCCCTAGTAGCTATAAGAAAAAAAGTAGCACACTATGATAAATGGATGAATAGTTAGGAGAGAAGAAGGTGACTTGGCTTTAGGACCACCACACATGCTCCTTTGGACCTCCACAATAAGAAGACAATGTAAAACAATGACCATGCATAGCTCAACGTTAACCTACAACATCACCAAGGTAGTTGATCAGTTTTATTGTCGTGAAGGGTTTGTAAACAAATTAACACCACTTGAACCAAAACATCTGGAAAAGGTCTCTTAGATATTAGGCCGAAACGTCTACTATCAAATCATAAAACTGATCATTAGAGCTTTGAAATAATGGCTTACAAAAGTTGATGGAAACTAAATTTATTCTCCAACTATAGTGTTTGTTTCTCTTCACTCTTGGAGTTCAACCTATCAATCCAACTGAATAGATTTTCATCCATCGTATATAATCCTCAATTTGATTTACCAATTCATCTGGAGGATGAACTTAATGGATTATGTGAAAATTGAAAATAAGATTCTCTACTAACTCAAGTTACAACACATAACAAAATTAACAAGTCATGTTTGGTTGCAGAATGTGATGAGTTGTTTCAGTTTGAAGTTGGTGAGAGCAAACCCTGACCCATTCACAAGGAATTCTAAGGCTATGCATGCAATGACTTCGAGTATGCCCACATGATCTTAAATCATGGAGTGCAAAGCAATTTTTACAAACCTTTTTATGTTTAATGTTCATTCTATTAGGAAAACCTTGTGGAAAAATATAAATATTCAATATAAATAAATATTAATGTACTATGTAATTTAGGGTATTTTGTTGGCCTATGAGGCCAAAAATCAAACCAAACCCATTTCATTTGCATTCTCACAATATCCACATTCAACATATTAGATTTTATGGAGTTAGCAACCCACAAAGATCTCATCTTTGAGCATAGTTGAGTTACTCAAGGATATCTAGGCAAGAGACACCAACAACGAATCAAGAAGTTACAGGTGAGGATCTTTGTAATAGTGTTATTGGGATGTGTGACACAATTTTGGGAGTATTGGGTGGAGGTTGCTTCAAACGAATGCTTTTCCAGGAATATTCGAAGATGGGCATGAAGGTAGCAATGTTGGATTATTTGGAAAACTACCACGTAAGTGATCCTACCTCCAAACATGTTGCAGGTAGTTTCATGGCTGCAAATGTAGTTCAAGAATTTGTAGAAGTGCATGGGGTATTGACTATAGAAATATAACACGTGGATGTTGAGACATTGGAGATGCTATAATAACAAGAAATGGATTTCCAACCCAATATTTCAATTGTTTGGCTTATCCAACAAAAATATTTGCAAAAGATTCACTTTAGCCAGCATGATATTCCCCTCCCAGTTTTTTTGCATATTAATTTCTATGAAAGTGCAGTGAAAATGGGTTATTTGTTTTTGGATCCTTTTGTGATCAAAAGAAAGTGCCTTTCTTATGATGGGAAAGTAAATAATGTTTCATATTTCAAAGAGGACAAAAATACAACTATGTTGAGCGTGGTCTTTATGTTGAGGAGTGGGCACTCTTTATCAAGGGGCTAGAAATTATTTTAACAAGAGCAAGGGATGGTTCTATTCATTATTTTCCCATAGTATAAACCACCCACAAGGATATTGTTTTCCATATGGTGGAGGCACTAGCTGATGTGTCAACAAAAATAATAAAGGATGTTGTCTATGTTGTTGAAAAATTTGTTATCTCATCCACAAGGATATTGTTTGCCATATGGTGGAGGCACCAAACGACATGTCAACAAAAATAATAAAGTATGCTTTTCATGTTGTTGAAAAAGGTGTTAGATTGTATTTTACTAAACAAAGTGGCTCGTACACCCCATAGAAATGGTCATTGTACAATTTAAGCATGTTATGTCTCACAAATTTGCGACATTTGTGATTTTTTCTTGGTCTTCGACTTGGTGATACATCTATGAAAGTCCCAACTTTCATTATGTATAATTTCATTAGTGAATAAGAGGGATAATATGGTTTCTCTATAGCCCATAAACTCATGAGGAGGTATATTACATTGAAATTGAAAGCAAGCACAACATGTACCCTACATTCTTTATCGTATTTTAAAATAAAAACACTATAGCTAAAATCCCAAGCCACAAATTCAATGGAATCAATAAGATGTTGATGTAATAACAAACATTCAAAACTAAATTCATGAACTTGATTAGAAGAACCCAAGTGTAAAGTGTTATAACTGAAAGCAAGAACAATAACATGTTCTCCTTGATGACATCAAGAAATTGGCACCATTTTCATCTTTGAATACTGGGAAAGTCATTATTATCTATTGATTGTCACATTGAAACTGAAACTAAATACAACATGCACCCTACATTCCTTCATTGTAGAATATTAGAGTGTATATTATTCCATTTGTGGCAATCAAAAGAGATATTAGTGGTTCTAAACACATTCTTCAAACAAAAACTATGAAACAATGTATTAATTTTATGAGAAACACCTATACACAACATTCAATCAATGACCATTTTCAATAGCAGTTATGTGTGTTGTCAAGAAAAGAAGAAACATATATAGTGTTGATCATCATTATCACAAGCCTAACAAAAATATTCTACATACTATGCAATGACCTTGCTTGAAAATTTACACTATGGCTTAGTAGTTCACCAGAATAGGACCTATACTAAAAAAATAAAGTGTTTGAAAATGTAGATGCCTTGGTGTAGGCATAATCTAATAGCCCATGGTAGTTTCAATACTTTTAGTCATAAATGCAAGGAGAACCATGTCAAATTGAACAACATTGAATATTTATACATTGGTGAATATGCATCTTAAATAATAGTTGTAAATTTGGTTGAAGGCGGTAAAATGGTATGTCTGGATTTAGCACAAGTAAAATCCTTTTTTGTATGTTGTGTAGTGTAATTTCTTTAGCTTATATTTCTGCTCAATATTTATATAGCTTTGATATGTGTGAGTCCATAGGTCTTGCTCCAAAAGAGAGAATGTCATAAGAAGACACAAATATAATAATAATGTAAAATATGCAATGATTCATTAATAATGAGTGAATGTGAAAAATTTTAATAAGTAGATTAAGTATGGTATAAAAAGAGAGAGAGCTTATTTATTATGTGAAACATGTCAAAGATGTTAATGTAGGCATTGAAGAAGCTCCTCTAGTGGAGGCATTGAATGAAGGAGATCTTCTGCAAGTTTTCTCCATGTGATATTTTTGTTGTCTTGCATTTTCTTGTAATGATCAAAAGTGAATGTGGGGAAAATGTAAAGATATTGTAGAGAGGGGAATCTTGATATTCTTGTGAATGTAAGGACTTGAGGTGCAATCTTCCCAATGTCTATTGTAGATTTGAAAATTTTCATACCTTGCGATTTATGTATATTTAATGCCCAATCCATTTTTAGGGGAATTTGTGTACATCCATTTCGTTTTATGAGTGGAACAGGAAAGTGAGTAGGATTGTTTCCATCCCAAGGAGGAAAATGTATAGAAGAATCTACAACAACAAAGGCTAGAAGCGATAGAGGTGTAGTTGATTCTTTGTATAAGATGGATATAATTTTCCCGAGTGAACCATTGACAAGTTCACTGAAACCCAAAAGGTTTAAGGTCGACATCACTTTTTGGCCTATGAATAACAAGACAATTGGATCTAATTTCTTGTCTTCAGAGGAAAGTGTGGAATGTTTTATGTTGTGTTCTACAACGGATCTTGCAGTCAGATTGTTTAAAGATTTCAACATTTTTTTACTATGTAGTAGTGTTTGAGCACTGGTTAGAAATACATGCATGGAATCTTTGAATGAATGTTTCTCATCTTCATACAGGAACAAATCTATTCATGGCATGATAATTTTCTAGTCTTAAAGCATTGGATTTTCATTTATGATGTTTTGGTGGAGGTTTCTGAAAGTAATTGAGTGATGGTGTCACCTTGCTGATGGAATCATTAGAGAAATTTTGAGGTCTAATTAAAATGGGCCTCAGAACAAAAAAGTACAACCCAAATCTACTTTATAAGAACCAATAGGATTCAATATGATGATGTCAACCATGAGGGATGATTCACCATTTTTGGAGTAAAAAAGTAAAAAAGATTAAAAAATAAAATAAAAAACTACATTTTCAACTTATCTACCTACAGTTTTACTCAAATTTCAAGTGGGAACACTCATTGGACATAGAATTTAATTCCCCGTTAAAGGAGTGCCCACGTTGCATACTTTTGATGGACCATGCTACATGAAAAATGAGAAATACATAAAAAAAAACATGATTGGAATCATGTTTTTTCATGGATTTCTCATTTTTTGTGTAGCAGGGTATTTCAAAAGTATGCAACATGGGTACTCCTTAGATAATGAATTAAATTTTGTATCCAATGAGTGCTCCTACTTAAAATTTGAGTAAAATCATAGGGAGATAAGTTGAAAAGTTAGTTTTTCTCCCTCTAAATTTGGATGATGTAATCTAATATTATTTTATAATTTCCACTATTATTTTATAATATTCCTTAGTAGGCCCATTTTAGACCTCAAAATTTCACTAATGATATTGCCTAGTGTAATGATTGTTTTGCATGTGTGCCATAATGCACTCTTGTTGGAGGTGTCTGCATATAGTGGAATGTTTTTAACAAGCATAAGTTGGTCGAGGTCACTGAATAATATAATGGAACAACCACCAAAAGGAGTGCTTATTTTTTGTGTAAATGCCTCTTGGAGGCATTTGTCTATTGGAAACAATGATAATACTGAGACGCGGGGTGAATCAATATTAAGGATAATTTTAAACTTTTACACATATTTACTTTTCTTATTCCAGATTGACACCCATCCATATAATTAGCAGCAATATGTAATATGGCAACAACATCAATTCAACATACAAGCATACACACCATGAGTATCATACACATGAGAGGCGAGGTTTTTACGTGGAAACCCTTTTGGGAAAAAACCACCAAAGCTTATTGTTGTTATCGATGTTAATAATATCACCTACTTTATTACATCAATCTGTTTTGTGATAACCCACTCACAAGAAGCACCAACTCCCTTTGATTGTTTTCTAGCACTGTCTAGTAGGAAGCACCAACTCCATCTTTTTGTAGACACTTTTTCAGCTTACTGAAAGCACCATGTGAGGCACCAACCTCACGGATTTTTTGCAAGAACCAACTTACATCTCCTTGGATTTTTGCAAGCCAACTTGCAGGAAGCACCAACCCCCAAGCCTTCTCAAGCACCCACTAGTGACAGAAGCACCAACTTCACGTATGCAAGCACCAACCCACACTCATATAGGAACTAAATGTTCTCTGTAATTTCGCTGCCAATCTACCTGATAAGATCTTTGTTTTCTCTACTCACACTTCTCACTCTACAACAGCCCACTGATCTGCTCATCAGAAGTCACTCATCGAGGTCCACATAGCTCTATATTTTCTCTTCATTAGCATGTACTCAACTCTCAACCTCTATCTCTCCACAACACACACACATAGCTCTCAACCTTCTTTCTCTGCATAGGCACATTTGACCTTTCTCATACATCAAAAAAACTATGACCTTGCTCACATAGCATAAGCAACTATGGCCTTACTCACACAGCACAAAGACAACTTCATCCTTTCTCACAGAGCACAGGTAACTTTTGCCTTAAAAAAAATGCACAAGAAACTTCCACCTTTCTCACAACAGTGCATCTCTCGAGGTCTCGTACCTTTGCATTGGTATTGTCGGTCTTTCTCTACAAAATAGGCTCTGTCTCAGCCTTACACAATAGTGCACTCACACAGTGCTTTTCCACTTAGCTCACTTGAAACTATGCTTATTCCCTGCACATTGCTCATCTGAGCTCCTAGATTTTGTTCCTCTGCTTCCCCCCGGTCGATGCTAACACTTTTTCCTATATTCATACTGTGCGATTGTACCTTGGCATGGCCCTTCATTCTGTTGTTGTGTTTGACTTGGTCACTGTAGTTGCATTAACCATGAGAATGGGAACTTTGACATTTTCTCCATACTAAGAATGAATTCTCAGTCTACCTGCACACTCCAACCAGTCACAATCCTCTCTGTGAACATCACTCCTGTCACTGAGGCTCTCCATGCTTATTCATGGTCTCTCATAACTTGGTTGTACTTCAACATGGCTTCTCTGTGTACCATTTTCCTTGTTGCGTTGTCTCAGATTTTTTTGCTAATCAATCTAACTCCATGAACCAACTCTATCGATATTCATTTGTTCTATGGTAGCCGATCAATTCACCCACTTAACTCACTGAGACATGTATTAGAGCACAGGAATATCTTGTCTCTCCTTAAGGAAGACCTAATACTCTTTCCCGAAGATCATGGTCCTTTCTGCCTTGACCCAACGATCTTTGACAATCGCCATTAATATTGAGACCAACTCCTCTTCTCTTGCATTCAACTTCGCAACTATTGACCCATACACTCTTTAAAGCCCTGTACTTCCTTATCGAATCCATTCCATATAACAATCTTCACAGTGGTGTAGTATTCTAATCTTCTGATTTCTAACCTTCGATATGAGTAGCTCCTTCCGCTTAGCCCTTCCTGCATTTCTGACCATTGGACCAACGATCGTGACCTGTCTCTTAGCCTTGACGTGCTAGAGCATTTTTAATCCTACAGGGGTTATTTTTCCTTTATTAAGTGCTTAACACCCTTGGTTATTTATGTTCTTCTTGACCATGTGCTAGCCAAATATTGGAGCCCTCTCATCAAAAGTTTCAAATCGGGGATTTAACTTTGGAGTTGCAATATTCCCACTTCTGATATAACCCAAAGCTTTTAGTGCTCGGCCCCAGCTCCACGCCTTTGGTTCTTTGAGTCTTTGTGACCATGGTTCTTTCCCAATATCAGATCCCCCTTATCGAAACTTTTTCAAGTATCAAGTGTTACAAAGTGTCGACATCCTCAACCTTCCATATGTGATCTCTGATATGATGTCATCACTACCACGTGGAAACTCCTTAGAGGTGATGCGTGTCACCCAATTATGGCCCATTAGCCTACTTGAACAATTTTAATATGTCTACCACATGTCTTGCCATATTGCCACGTCATGCTAATGTTAGCTACCACTGTACCTTATCGTAGCCAACCATACGCTACCATGTATCCTTATCGGAGCCAATTATATCTTGCCATGTGTCCTGCTAGAGGAGAGAGAAAAGGACTCGCCCACCTTTGGTTTTGTGATGAAATCCTTTTTTAATCCTTTTTAGTGTTCCCAGCGATTCTTAACACTATCAACGCTTTACCCATGTCACAACTTTTAAAAGGTTCTCACTTTCAAAAGTTTCGATTCTCCGATCATTGATATGCCTGATGCTCCAATGTGTTGATCTCCTCTAAGCTCTGATGTTTTGACCGCCAATCTCCAATGTCTCTAGACCTCTGATATGTGATGCGTCAATATGCTTAATGCTCTGATGTTGTGATGCACTGATATTCTCGACCTCTGATATGTGATCGTTGGTATGCCTGATGCACTGACATTTTGATCTCCTGATGCATTGATACATTGACCTCGGATCGTTGATGTGTTGATATTCTGAACTTTGATCTTTCGATCTCCGATATGGTAGATCATCGATCTCCGATATGTCGATATTCCTCCCTGCCTAAGGCTTCAAATCCCTGAACTTCAGCAGACCGTAACTTTTGAACCAGGAATCCATTTATGTACTTCCACATATCATTCGAAAGCTCTTTCAGAGAACTTTCCAATGGAGAGGGTCTGATGTAGGCTTTGAGCCCATCTGCTACCCCTAATATGGATGCAAAATCTCTACCACTATTTTACTCCTTGAATCTCCAGATAGCTGAAATCACACCCACCATGGTGGTCCTTTGCATGAAGCCTACAACTATCATTGACTTCCATCTGGTCCATCATTGTAATCATCATTTTATGGATTCTCCAATAAGCTTACTACTGTGATGATTTTCTACATGAAGCCTGAAGCTACCATGAGATTCCTCATAGGCCATCACTACCAACATGAATTGCAACAAGAAACCAAGCTAGTTTCATTGACATCAATTCCAACACTCCTGCCAACAATTAGGTATACCAACTTCCCAACACATCTTCCCAACATGACTGTTGACATCAATGCCAACACACTTGCAGATGCCTTCACTAGGCCACTGGCCATCCAAGTAATGCAAATTGTCCAACAATCTCCCCCTTTGGAATTGATGGCAACACCCCATCCTTCTCTCCATGTTATGGCAAAACCTCATGCTTCTTCCACACATCTCATTGCATGAGACAACAATGGACTGCTTTCTTCTACATAGGCCATCACAACTTTTCCACAATTATCTCCCCCTTTGACATCAATGGAAAGGGGCTACAAGCTGCCTTTCTCTCCCCGGGAAATCACTTGGCTGTGAAGACCAGAGTCTATCTGTTGAGTTGTGCATTTTTCTTCGCAAGCATCTCTACCAGCACTATCACTACTGCTGCTCCAAAAACTGGGCATATTTGATATGCTCCCCCTGAACATATACTACTTCTGATTTGAATGCCTCCAATTTTGGACACCTTATGGCTGTTGGTTGAGCACTCTCTCCACTAATGTATATTTTGTATCAAAAATATTGATACCCATTAAATTTCTCATGGTATTGTTGCTGCAAATACCAATTAATGATGATGCATTTCCGCTCGCACTTCTATGATGCTACTGCAAATACCAATTAATGATGATGCATTTTGGCTCACACTTCTTCACTGTTGCTACTACTTTTGAGACTGTGCTCACATTTTTTAGCACCTCCACTTCTCCCCTTGAGATCATTCTCATACAATAGGGACTTCTTCTTATACCAATTGCACCAAAGGAAATGATACAAATGTAGCATTGTACTACGCAAACTCTAACATTTCTTTTGTCAAAAATAAATGTCCATTTTCTCACAAGGTCACTCATCATGAACCCAACACAACCAATTGACACAACGATACCAATTGAGGGTTAAGGGACATGAAAATCTTGCACCAATTGTGCTTAATGAACACAATACTACTATGCATAATCAAACTCACAACTTAAATGAAATAAGGGTATTTCACCCTAGATGAAAACCTTTCATTTTCTTAGCAATCTCCCTTTCTGACATTGCCCATTATTTCATTCTACTGCTTATCAAAGAAACTCCCCCTACGCCAATTCTCTTTGATCTCCTATAACAACTTTCTTTCCTCTGCATGGGGACTAATCTAGTGGACCTTACTTGACTGTGAGCTTCCTGTCATTCCACACTTCCACTACAGCCCATCTTCTTCCCACAACATAAGATATTGTTTTGTACTCCTCATGTTGGTTGCTATCCACCTTTTCAATGTTGATACTTTCAAAATAAACCAATTTATTCTTGTAATCAACAAGAAAACACAACCATACCTTCATCAATCAGATTCACCTTTTTGTTTGTTCTTCTTATCTTTATGCATCTGACGTATTTAGCCTCCTTTAAGGCCATTCTCTTCCTTAACTGAAGAGAAACAGAGGATCTACTTCCCCTGAGAAGATCATCCTCCTTCTTCTTCTAAACCTTCAAAGGTTGAGTTATGATAGAAGCATTACCATCTTGCTTCTTCTTTACCCCTCTTTGGGTCTTCTCTTGACTTCTCTTGAATAGAGGAAACTTCTCTTTCACCTCCTCTTTCTTCACCCAAATCCACTTGAAGCCTTTCTGCCTTATTGAGGGGTCCATCACACGGGTAAGAGGATCATTCTCCTTATTTCTTCCTCCTCTTTTCATCTTTCTCTTTTGACGCAGAGCACTGAAGACAAGTTTGTATTTCTCAACTCCATTCTTTCTCCTTGTCTTCAAATCCCAAGTTGTTGCATTCACATGCCTATGCTAAGAAGCATTCCATTTCTTCTCATTTCTACAGCTACCACTCTTGTGCCCAAATTTTCCACATTTGTATCATTTGATTTGGCCTAAGAATGGGGCAAAGGAGTTACTCTTTTCGACAATGTTTTTATCAAAATTCCTATCGTGGCCAGCATGTCTTATTCTAGCCTTTTTTGTGTATTCTTGGGTTGTTTCTACCCAACACATTTTGTTTCCTTGCATGCCATCTACATTCTATGGCCTTATGTCCAAACTTATTGCAATAAAAACGATATCCATGAGAAGGATTTTGATGACAAAGGTTAAATTTTCTTTCTAGGCTTTGCCCTTGAGTAGGAAATTAAGGACCTCTGCTGGCTCTTCATGTGCCTTCTATGACAGCTTGCATTTCTATCATACACTCTTTCTTGCAGTTGCCTTGACCTCTTCTGCTACAATACCTATTGCTTCTTCTTAGCCTTTTTTTGTTGGCTTTCCTTCTCTATTGTAGCTTCTTTCCATGTTGTTGATGTTGTCCAACAACCTTTCTTTCTTTGCTGTTGTTGGAACCTTGTATTCCCTTTACTAGGGAAGTTGACCCTTTAGCATTCACCATCTTGGAGCTTGGTTTTTCTTTGAAACCCAAACCAACCTTGATTAGCAGGGACCCTTGCATAACAAGAATCTCATCCAAGGTGTTTGTGCGCCCCTCAAGCTTTTGATATTGAGACAACTCTATTTTTTACTTTTATAAGTAATGTCTCAATGAGACTACCTAATTTTGTAGTCTCCCACAGTAATCTTCCTTCTCACCCAGTTGATTGGTTAACCTTCCATTCATTCTGCTAGACTCTTCCTATTGAGCATTTAAATCAACTAACTTTTTTCTCAACCTTCCAGTCTCAAGCTCATAAATTTTTAGTTGCTCCTCTTTCTTGATATTTTCCTCTGATAGGTCCTTGATCTCCTTTAGAGCAAAGATCAACCTCTTTCTAAAATAGATCCTTTCATTTAGATCCTCTTATTCACTATTAGAGGTTCTAACTGAGTTACTGCAGAGATATAAACCCATATTTGTGTCCATGGAGTCTTCCACAGGACTAAGGGTTGTCCCTTCTTCATCACTTTCATTGATGCCCCTATTCTGTCCACAAGATGTACTCTCCTCTCCTTCAGAGGATCCCTTATTTTCTATTGCTACTAAAATGGGTCTATCTTCATTAAAACTACTAGATGCATGGCTCTCTCTATCTTCAAGTGATTCACATGAAGATCTATATAATGAATCACATATTTCTTTACATTTATCGCAAAGAAATAATATACCTTCTGAGAAACATGGTCTCTCGTCTAAGACATCTTCATTATCAACACGAGTGTGATGAGCAACAACTTCTCCATGTTTTGGTTCATTGCTAAAGTTGCAGGGCTCCTCAACCTTTTCTTGAGGCATATGGCTATCTCCACCATACAAACATTGTATTATGTCCAACACTTCCGTTGCCAAACGCAATGCCTCACTTTATCGGCACCCAGCTTAGATATCCCTTTCATGATGAACTCCTTGGACTTTTCATTATGCTCATTCTTTTCTCTACGTATTATGAAGCATCGCATGTCAACATTCAAGGCTAGTAAATATTCAAACATTAAAACCTCCCAAACTTCATAACTAAGCCCACGGTCTGATTCATTTAAGAATGAAACTCCTATTACTAGCCAAGGTCAATTATCCATTGTTTCCCTTTGATCTACCTTCTAGTGATTAAGCTATTTCTTAAGGAACGTGGCTCTGATACCAATTGTTGGAAACAATGATAATACTTAGAGGGTGGGTGAATCAGTATTAAGGCTAATTTTAAACTTTCATGCCTATTTACTTTTCTTATTCAAGATTGGTGCCCATCCATATAATTAGCAACAATATGTAAAATGGCAGCAACATGAAATCAACAAACAAGCATACACACCATGAGTATCATACACATGAGACATAAGGTTTTTACATGGAAACTCTTTCGGAAAAAAAAACCACCAAATCTTGTTGTTGTTATTGATGTAAATTAAAGAAGCTACTCTATTACATCAATCTGTTTTGTGAGAACCCATTCACAGGAAGCACCAACTCCCTTTGATTGTTTGCTAGTAATGACTAGCAAGAAGTACCAACTCCCTCCTTTTGTAGACACTTGTCCAGCTTACCAGAAGCACCATGTGAGGCACCGACTCATGGATATTTTACAAGCACCAACTTGCAGCTCCTTGGATTTTTGCAAGCCAACTTGCAGGAGGCACTAACCCCCAAGCCTTCTCAAGCACCCACTAAAGATGGAAGCACGAACTTCTTGTATGCTGGCACCAACCCACACTAAAATAGGAACTAAATGTTCTTTGTAATTTAGCAGCCACTCTGCCTAAGAAAAAAATTGTTTTCTCTACTCACACTGCTCACTCTATAGCATCCCACTGATCTTCTCAACAATAATCACTCATCGCAGTCCACGCAGCTCTGTCTTCGCTCTTCATCAGCTTGCACTCATCTCTCAGCCTCTTTCTCTCTGCAACACACATACAGAGCTCTTAGACTTCTTTCTCTACATAGGAACCTTTGGCCTTTCTCATACAACACAGGAAACTATGGCCTTTCTGACAAAACACAATAAAATACAACCTTTCTCACACAGCACAAAGACAACTTCAGCGTTTCTCACAAAGCGCATGCAACTTTTTCCTTAAACACAATGCATAGGTAACTTCTGCCTTTCTCACCACATCATAGCTCTCGATGTCTCGTACCTCTTCATAGGAACTCTCAGCCTTTCTCTACAGACTAGGATCTCTCTCATCCTTACACAGTAGTGCACTCACACAGAGATTTTCCACTTAGCTCACTTGCAACTATGCTTCTTTCCCCCACATTGCTCATCTGAGCTCCTGGGTTTTGTTCCTCTACTCCTGCCTAATCAATGCTTTCATGTTGTCCTGTATTCACACTATGTGAGTGTACCTCGACCTGGCCCTTCATTATGTTGTTTTGTCTGACTTGGTCATTGCCACTGCATTAACCATGAGAATGGGAACTTTAACACATTCTCCATACTGAGAATGAATTCTTATTCCTCCTGCACACTCCAACCATGCACAGTCCTCTCTGTGAACAACACTCCTATCATTGAGCCTCTCCATCCTTATTCCTGGTCTTGCATGACATGGCTTCTCTGTGGAGCATTGTCCTTGTTTTCTTATCTCATAGTTTTCTGCTAATCCATCTACTTCCATGAACCAACTTCATCTTTCTGCATTTTTTCAATGGTAGTTGACCCATTCATCCACTTAACTCACTGAGACGTACATCAGAGCACAGAAATAGCTTGTCTCACCCCAAGGCAGACCCAACACTCTTTCCTAAAGATCGTGGTCCCTTCCACCTTGACCCAATGATCTTCAACAGTCATCATTAATTCTAAGACCAACTCCTGTACTCTTGTATTCCACTTTGCAACTTCTGACCCATACACTCTTTAAAGCCATCTACTTCCTTATCAGAGTGATTCCATATCGCAATATTCACAATGGTGAAGTAATCTAATCTTCCGATTGCCGACCTTTGATATGACTAGCTCCTTCTGCTTAGCCCTTCCCGAATTTCTCACCATAGGACTGAGGGTCATCACCTGCCACTTAGCCTTGAGGTGCTAGAGCATTTTTTGTCATGCCTCGAGCTATTTTTCCTATGTTAAGTGCTTAACGCCCTTGGCTCATTAGCCAAATATTAGAACCCCTCTCATCAGAAGTTTTGAATTAGGAATTTAACTATGGAGTTGTGATATTCCCACTTCCGATATATCCCAAAGCTCTCGGTGCTCAGCCCCAACTCCATGCCTTTGGTTCTTTGAGTCTTTGCGACCATGGTGCCAGCTCAATATCGGAGCCACCTTATCGAAACTTTTCAAGTGTCAAGTGTTACAAAGTGTCAACATCCTCAACCTCCAATATGCAATCTCCGATATGACATCATCACTGCCACATGACGATTCCTCAGAGGTGACACGTTTTGCCCCATTATGGCCAATTAGCCTACCTGATCAAGTTGAATATTCCTACCATATGTCCTACCGTACTACCACGTCATGCTGACATCAATTACCACTGTAACTTATCGGAGAGAACCAGACGCTGCCATGTGTCCTTATCAGAGCCAATCACATGATGCCATGTGTCCTTATTGGAGCCAATCATATATTGCTATGTGTCCTACTAGAGGAGAGAGGGAAAATTTTAAGGATGGAAATTTATCTTAAAGTTTAGAAAGCTTGGTGAATCCCACTAGCCCATAATATGAAATCTATAAAATGTTTGGAGATATTTTTGTAAAAATATTCAAATTTATAATATTTTTATATAGTCTATATATATTTTTTGGCGATTTTTTAGTGTTAAATAATTTCATTATATAAAATTTGGGCGAATCCTTTTTTTGGAAAAAGTATAGAAATTAGCCCATGGGCGAATATTAGCCCCTAAAATTTTCCCTAGAGAAAAGGGCTTGCCCACCTTTGGTTTTGCTACAAAATCCTTTGTTAATCCTTTTCATCATTCCCAATGGTTTTTAAGACTATCGACACTTTACCCATGTCACGACTTTTAAAAGGCTCTCACATTCAGAAGTTTCGATTCTCTAATCACCGATATGCCGGATGCTCTGATGTGATGATCTCCTCCAAGTTTTGATGTTGCAGTCGTCGATCTACGATGTCTTTGGACCTTTGATATGTGATGAGGTGATTTTTTTGATGCTCTGATGTTGTCATGCACTGGTATGCTCAACCTCCAATATGTGATCGTTGATATGGCTGATGCATTAAGGCTCTGATCTCCTGATGCACTGATACACTGACCTTCGATCGCCGATGCGTCAATATGTTGACCTTTGATCTTCTGATCTCTGATATGCTAGATCATTTATCTTTGATATGTTGGTATTTCTTTCTACCTAAGGCTTCAAATCCCTAAACTTTAATAGGCCATAACTTTTGAACCAAGAATCCATTTCTGGACTTCCGCATATCAGTCGACAGCTCTTCGAGAATACTTTCCAATGGAGAGGGTTCGATGTAGGCTTTGTGATCTGAATTGAAACAAGAATGAAATGAATCTACAAATATAACCATACACACATAGATGTAGCAGAAATAAAACTTCATTTCATTAATATCAAAGAACTGAAATATGCTTACATACAAAATGGAAATAAACTAGCTTATGCGATGGTAGCTTATCTTTGAGAAGAGATGTGGCGGTTACATGCCTCTCAACTGTGTTACAATGAGGCTTGAAGGTCTATTTATTATTAAGAAACAATGGAAAATCCTAAATGTTGAAAAACCTAACCCTAGGAGATGAAACTCCAAACTATGGGCCCCGTTGGGGTAAGTTGGTACATCAACATCCCGGGGTCATAATTTTGGCATATAATCTTCGTGATACCTCGTTAGAAAGACCTATCCAAGAACTACAACTAATAATAGAAAATACTAAGTTAAAAAGTCATATTCGCCACCAATGGGTTTCCCAAAAATCGTCGTTTAGGGCCTCAAAATGGCTCAAGAAGTTCAGGACCCGAAGAACTGCCAAAAATAGTAAACTATGCTACAATTAAGGGAACTGAAAAAATGAAAGAAACAATTGTGGGGGTCCAAGTGGAATAGGTGGGTGGCCACCAATATCCACCTAGATCATTTCTCCCCTGTTAGGAAGCAATGGTCCCCATTGCGTTGAGTTCCTCCATGAGATGAGGAAACTTATGTTGAACTTGGTTGTTGGTGAGCCACTTTCCCTGGTGAAGGATTTGGCCTGCTTTGACAACTCGATATAGTTGGATCCTTTGTTGTTGGGTGTTATTGATCTATGTTTCCATGATCTTATTAGTTGTGGCTTGTTCCATGCAGTCGGTATTTAACTATGTTGGTGTGAGTTGTTTTGCAATGTCGGATGTGTCCAATAATGGTGGAACTTAGGGCCGAAGGTGGTCCACATTGAATAGTGGGTGGAGACCAAGGAATGGTGGAATATGCAGCTCGAAGGCATTGTCCCCTACTACCTTGGTGATGGTGTATGGCCCATATTGAAGTGGACGAATCTTGTGGTGGGGCACAGTGAGGCAGTCCTTCTACAAATGTAGCCAAACTTTTTCGCCCACCTAGAACTTGTGTGGCACCCGATGTTGATCATGTCGCTACTTGTACTTAGCATTGGCTCTATCCAATATGTCATGGACCTATTGCTGAATGTGCTCAATGTGCTCAATGAAGTTTTTTTCCTTGTCAACTTTAGACTGGGCATGGGCCAAATCTACCTAAGTAGCTGCAAATGGCATGGCCACATCAATGGGACGTAGTGGCTAGAATCCTAAGCCCACCTGAAAAGGGTTGTGGCCAGTCGAGTTATGGAGAGCCTGGTTATATCTATGCTGGACATAGGGGAGGATTGCATCCCATGTACGTGGATGCTTTGAGTTGTACATGCGCAGAATGTGTACGATCATCCTGTTGACGGCCTCTGTCTGGCCATCAATTTGGGGATGGAAAGTTGTGGACTTAGTGAGCTTGGCATCAACTAGTGATTGGACCAAAATGTACTAAGGAACCTACTATCCTAATTTGAGCTGATAGATTATGGGATTCCAAAGTGTACCCGCACTCGTTCAAAGAAGAGTTTAGTAGTGGCTTCTACTGTGATATTCTTCTTGTAGGCCATCATAATGGCCATCTTCGAGAATCTGTCGACGACCACAAAATCATAGTCGTTGCCATGCTTAGTAGAAGGAAGGCCTGACATGTAATCCATGGAGATAGATTCCCAAGATCGACTAGGGGTAGGAAGTGAAGTATAGAGGCCTTGCTTCTTGATGGTCAGTTTGGAAATGCACAAACAGTGCAGGATCTAATGTACTTCCCGACATCCTGTCAAAGATTCAGCTAGTATAAATACTTCTGCAGTACTGCCACTATTTTCTCAACCCCAAAATGCCTAGCGACCTGACTATAGTGTGCTCCCCAAATCATCTTGGCACACTCGCTTGAAGGAACACAAAGGTATCCCAGGTGACATAAAAATGCATCCTAGAGGTGAAAATATGGCACTTGCTAACCCTCCAATAGCATCTGGTATGTGTGACTGAATTCTCGGTCACTTTTGTAGAAAAGTGACCAATCATAAGTCTTGTGCCCACAAGAGTTGACCATGGTGGTTAACTCCATGGTTGGGGGTCGGCTGAGGCAATCTACAACATTATCGGTGCTACCCTTCTTGTACTTGATTTCAAATGGAACTATTGCAGGTATGTGGACCACTTCTGACGGTGATCATTCTGCAACTTCCCTTGAATTTGTATGAGCTATAGGGATCGATGGTTTGTGTGCATGACCATTTCCTTCCCAAAAATGTAATGCTTCCATTGTCGGCAGGCCTGCACAATGGAATACATCTCTTTGTCATAAGTGGGATACTTTCGAACTGTGTCTGAAAGTGTCTCACTGTGATATGCCACTGGATACCCCTGTTGAGTAAGGAATGCCCCAATAGCATAGTCAAAGGCATCTATCTTGATCTCAAATGGTTGTCAAGTCTAGTAATTTGAGCGATGGAGCAGAGAAGAGGCGATGTTTCAATTGTGCGAATTCCTTTTGTTAAGATTTAGACCAAAATAATTTTTCTTTCGCTCCTCCCTTAGTGACATAACTCAAGGGCTAAGTGATATGAGAGAATGCCAACACAAACCCGTGGTAGAAATTGGCAAGACCCAGAAAGATGTGAAGCTCTGTCGGAGTGGTTGGGGCTGACCAATCTCGAAAGACTTGGATCTTGGCTGGATCCACATGCATCCCTTGTTCATCAATAAGGTATCCCAGATACTGAACCTGGGTCATGCCAAAAGTGCATTTCTCCAAATTGGCACACAACTTGTGTTGTCGCAATGTTTAGAGAACCTACCATATGTGGTGGAGGTGCTCTCCCTAACTCTAGCTGAAGATTAAGATGTCATCCAAGTATACCACTACAAATTAGTTATTGAATGTCTGGAAGATGTCGTCCATCATCCTCATCAAGGTTGCAGGAGCATTCGTCAACCAAAAAGGCATAACCAACAATTTGAAAAGCCCCTCCTTGGATTTGAAGGAAGTCTTCCACACATCGGAGGGTTCGATTTGTATTTGGTGATATCCAGACTTCAAGTCGATCTTGCTGAAATATTCCCCCCCTTAAGTTGGTCCAGAAGGTCATCAATCTGTGGGAATGGGTAATTATATGGACAATGATCCTGTTCAGTCCCCAATAGTCAATACAGAGTCTCCAAGTCCCATCCTTCTTTTGTACCAATATGATCAGGCTCCCATAGGGCGATGAACTCAGCCAGATGTCACCTTTTTGTAGTAGCTCCTGAATTTGCCTCTTGATTTCGTTGTTCTTGAGAAAAAAGCATTGATAGATTGTTCCATTGTGAAATGACACATATGGGATTAGATCGATGGAGTGCTTGACCTGACAGTGCAGAGGCACCCCTACGGGGGAGGTGAAGATTTCCTCATACTCCTCCACGACCTTGTCCATATGTTGTTGTTATGAAGAGGGGTCCTATCTAGAGGTCATAGACACAGTGTTCTTCTATCCCTGAGGGTGTATCATCAAGAAAACAAATTTCTTGGTTTTGGAAATGAGCTTACTGTATTGTTTTACAATGACCAAAGAGATGGTGGTAGGCGGTTCTACCTCTAGTATAATGTACAAATTATTTCCCAAGGTAACAATAACAACATCTAGCCTTGAATCATACACAACATGTGGCTTCCACAAGTATGGCTGGTCTAATAATACATCACAAACATCAAGAGGAGTAACATCACATAATACCTCATCCATGAAGGGCTTGATGATGTATGGAAGGTGACACTACTAGTTGATGCAGAGAGCCTTTCCTTGGTGAAGTCACCCGATGGTAAAAAGTTGTGGGTGTGTTGTGGTCAGTAAGCCTAGCCGCTTAGCGACCTTTGCCGAAATGAGGTTCTTTTGGCTCTTGCTGTCAACAATGAACTGTAGCAAGGAACCCTTTACCAACATCTAGGAGTGGAAGAGGTGCTCCTCCTCCTTTGGATCTTCGGGTTCCTCCTTCTATATCTTCATAGTGGCAACAATGGAATTAGGCTCCACATCAATAATTTTCTTTCGTTTGTCATTCCCCTTGTCGATTTCTAGCTCAGAGTCGTAGCATGCATCTAATTTAGAAGCCCTCAGCTTGGTCACCAGTGACCTCTTGGATCGACACTCACTTCCCTTATCAGTGGAGCTCTTATGGAACTCACACCACTTTCCCATGTCCTTCTTCGGCTTCGTAGTGTTGTTATTTGTTTAAGGCTTTAGCAGGTTGTCTTGGGCCACCCCGCCTTGGCTTTGTGCATTGTTTTTCTGTTTGGGGGTACCTTTCTCTTGCTTCGGATTCATAGATCAAAAGTCTCTCTTTTTCTATTTAAGCTTCTGCTCAATATTCACAGTGTATCAGTACACCATGTCGAGCGAGGAGATATCCAAGAACTCCATCTCATCTTGGATGTACCTATGTAGGTAGCTACGATACTTGAGTACCAAATTTTTCTTAGAATACTTGATACCCAACATCATGTGAAGGGTATGAAAAACATTGGTAAACTCTGACACGTCTTGGTCTCTTCCTCGCCGCAACGTCCCAACAGGGTAGTACTTCTCCTTGATGGTGTCCCAGAATGAATTCCAAGTGGGTGTGACTGAAAACAATGAGGGTGTACTTTCATCCCTCTGCTCACAGTAGGTTTCCCACCAATCCTTGACGTGGGGGTGGCTTTGACAAGAGAAAAATGTAATATTTTCCTAAATAGAAAAAATTAGAACAAAAAAATATCCTTCTAACATATTTAACCAGTTATCTACGACATTTGCATCTATTTGACCTTCAAATATGGTAATATCAAAGTTTACTTGTACCTTAAAAGGAGTTGTACCTCCAGAGTGGCTGTTGGATGTGGATGCGTCGTCGACGGGCAACCATTGAAGGATCTGGACAAAGTTGTCAATCATCAGGTTCCTTTGCTTCTCGAGGGCCTCCTCGAGAAATATCTTGATAGGATATCCTTATCCCTCGTCTTTCTTTTCTTCCCCCATGGGCAACAATTGATGTTTACGAGACTGATCTTATGAAGCTTCCACTAGATCGAGCCCTAACTCCTTATACCCCAACATCATTGGGGACATGCAAAGAAGGATTGAGAAAGAGAAGACCACTCTGATACCACTGATATGAATTTAAATAGGAATGCAACAAATTATAGATATAACCATACACACAGAGATGTAGCGAAAATAAAGCTTCATTTCATTAATATCGAAGACCTGAAATATGCTTACATACAAAATGGAGATAAACTAGCTCGGGTGATGGTAGCTTATCTTTGAGAATAAATGTGGCAGTTACATGCCTCTTGATGAGCCTCATCATTGGGTAATTATATGGCCCTTAATTCACCTCCTAGCTTATTCAAACCAACTATTCTCATAACTTATTGCATACTTTTGATTATATTTTATTTATGAGATGAGTTAGAGTTGGATATTTTGCTTTGTGGTCTAATGTGCATTTAATGCAGGATTAAAGGAGAAAAGCAAGGAATTTTGGAAAAGACCAAGGTCAAAACTTGAATGGGACAAGGGAGAGTGATTATAGGAGGTAAATCCTCCTCATTTACTACCCGTCCATTTGAATATTCCTCCATCAGCTCGGAGTGCAAACAGCAAAATCATGAGGACTAGAAGGCAGTCGAGCAAGTGAAAGACAAAGCACAAGTTTATCTCGAGTTTGGGAGCTGAGCCTCCCTAATTTTAAAGAAGTCATTGGAGACTTGATATGTATAAGTAGAGAGGCCTAGGACCTCAGTAGGATTCATATTTTTTATTGTAAAACTCTACTCTATTTTTCGAGCTGCAAGACTTGTGACAGTTCTTTTGATGTAATATGTTGTTTTGGTAATAAGAATGAGTTTTGTTTTGAGCCAGCACTGAGTTAACTCAGAGGGCTGAAGCTCTTGGGTGAGGGCCCAACCCTAGTATCCAAGGCTCCTCTTTATTGTACATGTATGCTTAGTGTAGATGCATAGCTTAGTTGGTATTTTGCTTAGTAGATGCATTTCCATTACAAGTAGTTTAGATCAAATTGGTTGTATGATAGTTTGCTTCCATTTG
Organism: Pinus taeda; assembly: GCA_000404065.3. Classification (NCBI taxonomy): domain Eukaryota; kingdom Viridiplantae; phylum Streptophyta; class Pinopsida; order Pinales; family Pinaceae; genus Pinus; species Pinus taeda. The sequence continues at coordinate 350,819 of APFE031218569.1, forward strand.
TGCCTTCTTTCAAGTAGCAGGTTAGAAAGGAGAAGAGGGATCACCACAAGGTTGTTAGCAGGTGTCTCGGCCTCACTTCCTCCCTCTGGGACCATCACTTGAGGAAGGGACCCTTCAGCAGCCCCAAAAACACAGATTTCTAGTTCTTTCATGAGCTTTGGAGTTTTTTGTCTTTAATTCAATAGTTGGTTGACGTTGCAAGGAATATTTCATTGTCATCCTTTTCCATCTCCATTTATTCAATAAGATCTCACTCATTCTTTCATTCCCTTCAACAACTTTCTTCATGCATAATATAGGCAATTGATTCATGCTTTTCTAGTTTATGAAAAATGTATCTTGTTGCATAATTCTTCTTGGAAGACACACATGTTTTAGGCAGAGAAGGTAACTCAGGAGGAGACCAAGACTTCATAACTAGCAGCCACCTTCCACTTCATCCACCTTAGCCATCCCTTGTTTCACCATCACCCTCACTAGTTTTTCATCATTTTTCATTGAAATTTCCCTAAACACATTGAGTGAATCTAGCCATCTCTTATCTTGGATATTGACTCCTCAGTGCTCGTAGACCTTCTAACACTCCATTCCACCCATCACACACCTTTCCTAATCTTCCCAACACCTCACAATTAGCTCTCGGTTGTATCCTATAGGTTTCTTGTAATTCCTATAGGATCATCTTGTAGGTTTCTAATACATCCTATAGGTTTTCTTGAAATAACCTGTTTTGAGGCTGAATTGATGGGAAAACTCTAGGAAGTCACAGAAAGGTTCCTGGGATCCCTCCACACCATCCAACCACTCCATAAACCTTCTATCCATACTCAAACACCTTCCATCCACTTGTCACATCCACAGAGCAATTAGTTTGCATACTTGATTTTGCCAGAGAAACCAAACAAATGAAAACAAATTTAGTTTAGTTTCTTTGCTTGCACATTAGTATGGTTTGATGCTTTTTACATCTACAACTTAGATAGTAGCATTTGTTTATTTTTTATTTATCAATTCTGCTTAGCATAGCTTCTTAAATGGTTAACTAGGGTATGGTGTGGTTTAGCATTACATGTTGGCCTTTTCCATTACTGTAGTAGAGTAACTATCTTAGAGTAGATTTTCCCTTATTCCATCAAAGAATCAACCTCATTCTTACTCTATAGAAGTTTGGCTTGGAACCCCAGTGGTATCTCTCCAGCTGAACAGTGACAACAAGAAGAACCATCACTTTTACTTGTGCATACAACATTGTCACCTCCAAGTTTGTACAAACCCCGGGTTGATAAGTAAAGCTAGTAGCCCAGAAGTTGCAGCATCCTTGCTGCAATACTGGCGCTCATCACTTTTTGGTGCCATTGTTGGGGAAGTGTCTACGTAGAATGTCATTACTTCTTTTTTTCTTCTATTTCTTGTCTTCAATATTCTGCCATGAGTTTATTTTTGCAAATGTAATCTAGTTGTTTGCTTTCTTTCAATTTGCGTTATATGCTTTCCTTTCCATTCTGCAAGTAGGATTTCAATTCAGCAAGTATCTTTTTCATTCTATCAGTAATTTTCATTCAATCGGCAATTTCAATTCTATAAGTACTTTCCAAGTTTTAAAAATAATACAAAAGCAACCCAAAAGTATTTCCTTTCATGCCTCATAGGAATAGGGACAACTTAGGAAAAATTTTGCCAAATACCCCCACTACATCCAACATCCATCCTTCTCTATTCTTTGGTGGCTATGAACTGGAGGAACCCTTAGGTGAGCAACCTAACATATTTCAAGAACCCACATGGGAATAAGAAGAAGAGGAACCCATTCCTACTGAGCCAATGGCTCAAAACCGAAATGACAGGGGGAATAGAGAGAGAGTTGAGGGTGTCTTCCCCATCAGGGAAACCAATGGGGACACTAAGATGAAAATTATAATCCTCTCTGCCCTACCTCATTTCCATGGCCTCACCACAAAGGACCCCAACACTTTCCTCTTTGATTTTGCTGTTATATGCCGAATCTATGACTATACAGATGATGAGAAAAAGTTAAAACTATTTCCATCTACCCTCAAGGATGTAGCATTGTGCTAGTTCATGGGTTTACTTAGAGATAGCATTACAACTTGGGCTCAGATGCAGTAGGGATTTAACAACAAATATCAGGACTACTATCAGTCAAAGCATAATAAAGAAGTCATTTCGAGGATAACCATAGACCATGATGAATCCTTAGAAGACTACGAAGAAAGATTCCAGCTCAGTTACAAAAGGGCTAGGTGCACACTTGACCCTGAGTCACTAAAGTTGGTCCTGCTTAGGGGAGTAAGAGAATATCTTCTATATACCTGCCATTTGTTAGCAGGAGGAGATATCTACCAATTACCCTATGAGTATATCAATACTATCTTCAAAAACCATTCTAGGGAAGCCAGGAGAAAGGGTAGGGGTAGTCAACCTATGGCTAGTACATCATCTTCCAACTCATCCATCAAAGGTGAAATTGGAAACATGCTGGAAGATTTCAAAAGTGAGATGTTGAAAACCCTTGCCTTGCAATTGGACACCATGAACATTAAAAGTAATCAGGAGGAAGTAGAGAGAGACTTGGCCATCTTCTGTCCTAGATGCACTGAGAGGAATCCTAGGAATGAATGTCCGTTGAACTCTATTGAAATTTGCTCGGTTTGTGAGGAAAACCATTCCACAGACAAGTGCCCATCGTTACCCATACTCAAAGTTGTATATCAAGGAGCTGAAAGGGGTCACTGAGAAGCTTTGCTACATTAACCAAAGGAGACCTCATGGGCCTAGACCATACCAGCAGGGCATGCAAGGGTCATCCCATGCATATTACAACCCCAACCAAACCACAACTTTACCTTCTTAGGGACCCCCTGCTCATCCTTCCTAGTCTACACCCCCTCCTTGGTCCTATTCATCTCAGTATCATTCCCAGCTAGCCAGTGAGTCATTTCAACCTTATGCTCCGCCACAACGTTAGTGGAATACACCACTCTAGGGGTGGAGGCCCCAATACAACAATGCTCCAGCTCTATTGCCTACACCACCTACCCAACCACATCTCCTACACTCTGCTCCACCCAAGCAACCCCAGATGCCTACCCAGCCAAATCGAACTCGAACAATAGGCAGGCTCAACAAGTATACAATGGAGAGACATCATATCCAGCTTATGTTGTGGAAATCAAGGAGATTAACCTGAGATCGGGAAGAGTTCTCCCGGATAACCAACCTCCCTCTCCACCTAGGGAGGTTGAGGAAGAAAGATAGGAAAGAAACCTTAAAGTAAATCCAACATTTCCTAAGAGATTAGCCCAACCACTCTAGCCTACCCCAGAAGAGATTGAACTTCTGGGAGAATTGAAAATTCTATGTGTAAAGATCCCCCTTCTCTAGGAAATAAAATATGTTCACATTTACAATAAGTTGATTAAGGAGAAGTGCTTCAAGCATCCAGGAAGGTGAAAAAGGGATGCCCCTACCATTAATGTCATTGGGAAGATGTCCGACTTAATGTTGGGGTAGGTAATATGTCCAAAATATCTGGACCCTGGAAGCCATGTAGTAGATGTGCACATCAACCTCTATGGTTCATTGAGGAAGACCACAACAGTTCTGCAACTTGCAGATCATTCCACAGTAACCTCTGAGGGAATTGTAGAGGATGTGATGGTCTCCATCAATTCCTGGGAGTACCCTGTATATTTCCTAGTTCAGGAGCCTAAGGCTAAGCTTACTGGTTATCCTCTCATCCTTAGGAGGCCATAGTTGGCCACTATCAATGCTTACACTAGCTGTAGAGCTGGGAATATGACCATCAAGAATGGGCATATGTCCAAGCAATTAGTCATATACCCTCCTGCTTAACCTTCTCTAGAGCATGATTTACCTTTATGGTTGAAGGAGGAGGAAGAAGATGAATTTTATTCTGCCCAACTTTATGCTTTGGAAACAACCATGGGAGGAGGACATCAAGATGAGGATCACTTGATTGAACACCTCCTCCAGAGTCCAACTCCCGGTTCATTACCTTTAGAAGAAGCAGTAAAGGAAACCTAGAACAATCATCCAATTGACTGATGCTTGGCCGATTCCAACCCACTCCATGTTAAAACCATAGAATTCGGCCCATAGAGAACCTTGAAAATCAATCCATCTCTTTCTACGCTCAAAGAGGAGAAGCTATGCAACATATTAAAGGAAAATCTAGAAGCCTTCACTTGGAGTTACAAGGAAATGAAGGGAGTACACCCCTTAGTGTGTACTCACCACATATACATCAAAGAAGTTTGCAAGCCAGTCCGGAAACCACAAAGGAGGATGAATCCAGCTTTTAAAGATATAGTCAAAGAAGAACTGCAAAAACTTCTAGATGTAGGATTCATTTACCCTATCTCCAATAGTAAGTGGGTCTCTCCTCTACTGTTAATTCCCAAGAAAAATGGTAATAGCTGCTATTGTTTATTGACAGCTTGTGGGTTCATTGATGTATTCAGTGAACACATGACCATATTTGTGCTTTGCGGTGAACCAACTGAGTCAAGCTATTGTTTAGCCTACCAAGACGTTTTGGAAGGCAGTGAAGCATGTGCTAAGATACCTCAGAGGAACATATCAGTATGGATTATGGTATAGACAGACAGAGGGAGTGAAGCTTTAGGGCTTCACAGATGCAGATTGGGCAGGGAGTCCATCAGATCAGAAGAGCACTTTAGGAGGAATTTTCAACCTTGGTTCAACTGCGGTTTCTTAGTACATCAGGAAATAGAGGTCAATTGCACTTAGCTTAGTAGAGGCTGAATACATGGTTGCGAATCAGGCAACATGTGAGGCCATTTGGATGCAGAAAATTCTAGTTGGATTGTTTGGTCAGAGGATGGATCCAACTGTGATCTATTGTGATAATAAGAGTTGTATCAAACTCTCTAAGAATCCAGTGTTTCATGACAGGTCCAAGCACATTGATATCTGATATCATCATCTTCGAGACTGTGTGGTGAAGAGGATCGTGTTGTTGCTGTATGTTTCGATGGAGGAGTAGGATGCAGATATTTTGACTAAGGCATTATCAAAATGCAAATTTGCATTCCACAGAGATAGGATTGGGGTGACAGACCCTTTCTTTTTGAGAGGGAGTGTTCAGAATAGCAACAAGAAATGCTAAATATAGAAGTGGCATAAATGACATTGCTATAAATAGAATTTTGGGATACATTCCAATTTTAGTTATTCCCTAAACTAAAATTGAGAATTAAAATTCGAATTTGATCTTAGCAGATGTTTCAAAAATAATTAATTAATTCATCTTGAGTTAATTAGTTGGAGAAAATCAAACATGAAGTCTATGTGAAGACATGCAACAATTTTCCCTTTGATTGAGGAGGTTATCCCTTAATTAAAGAGATCAGGATGAGTTGTACTTTGAGTTGTAATTAGTTAGCTTAGTTAACTGAGTTAAGTCCAGTTAGATTAGTTCCAACAATTTATGGAACTGATTGTGAGTTCAATTAGTCAATGCATGCATGCATGCAACTAGTGTACTTTAGATAACTGAATATTCTCTCATAAATAACTCATGCATGTCAGTTCAGTCAGAGACCCAGTTGAGACCAGAGGATGGGACAATGTACTATCAGTTGTAGGAATATTCCATTGAGCATATCTCTTGCATGTAGAAGGAATTCATTCCTTGGAGATTGTGTAGTTACTTCTGAGTTTGGTGAGTTGTGTGAGAGGTGATTTCACACAGGTGGCAGCCAAAGGACCCAAGAGAAACTGCGCAAGGAAATAGGAGGCTTGGAGGACTGAAGGAAGGCATATGTTCTGTCTATTTAGGCTATGAGTAGCATTGAGGGATTGTATTGAGAGCTGGATAACTTGTGAGCTAAAGCTTTGTGTAATCCAGAGATATTTACACTTATATGATAATACAGAGATCAGGGTTTTTAGCTGAGGCTTTTCCCAGAGTATTCTTCTATGTTCATGTGTGATTGATTTCTCATTCTCTATTATATGTCTTCTACAGTGATCTACAGTGGGAATTTGTACACCTACTGTACTATCTATTTGGCATGAAAATGTTGATTTCCAACTTGTACTCTCTCTCCATGCTAGTCAAAAATACATCGTCAAATATGCATCCAAATCATAAACAAATTCTGAAATCTTCTACCTCATGTTATGTACAATTTTTCTCACTTTAGATAATGTTCACCCTGTGAAAACCACAGTTTGAAAATTTCTTGTAGAAACTCTTTTTTATTGTGACATTAGAGCACAAGAAATGTACCATATTCCTCTAGAATTTCCATTGGTAATTTGTAGTCAATATTTTTTTCCTTAAATGTAGGCCAAAATATTTATATGCACCTTCCACAAAACAACACCTCCTCCTCTCCATCACTGCACTTAGTAGATGCATATATGGTACTCACATCTCCCTTCCTATCCACATCACTTATAGATCTAACAAGATCTTGGTCGTATGGCCCTTGTCGAAATACAAAAAACGAAAACCTGGACCTGAAAAAACCATTGTTCATGTCATACCATGCTACTCCATAATACCATCGACAAATGAACCCTCTTACACTGACTTATATAGAGTTGAAACTATGTTATACAAAAATGTCATTATATTGCTTTATATATAGGAAATTTTGTTGAAGAATTCATTGCAACATGGAAACGATTTCGTCCTTTATAAAAACCTTAGCATCTTCACCACACAAAATCTATTCTTCCACTTACTATAAATGATAACTCACATACTCATGAGGTCCATCCTTCATAATCCATGAACCTTAATGAATGGGAATTAATCTCCCAATAATAGCCTACCAATGACATCTTCCTAAACGAATTTGACATGCTTGGACTCCATCGTTTTGATGAAAACCATAATTGGAGTCATACAACCATCCCATTAGATATACAAGAAAAATGCATACAATTCATTAAAAATAATAATTGCATCCACCATATTCATCAAACACATAAGCGTAACCTAACCAATTGTGACTCATTATCCCAAATGCAAATCAAAGCTCTCAACATTATTTCCAATCATTTTGCAAAAAACATATATTTTTCCTCCTTTAAGAATGATTATACAAGGAACTGCTAAAACTAGAAAATCCTTCCTTCTAAATTTTATTAAATAAAGAATCACATCCCTTTCTAGATCAATAGCTTCACCAATTATGTTGCTTTCCCCAACAAGTGTTACAACCTTCAACATATAAGCATCAACAATCCATGCTTCCCTCCACCTGCCCATAAAATATCTCCTTCCCTTGAGGGCATTTCTCTCACAACATTCCAAGAAGAACTTAAGCATATTCGATACATATTAATCGATGAAATAAGCTTCATTGGGCCAAATATTTTTAGCTACATTGACAATGTTGGAAAATTGGCATTGGCTAGATGGCCATTGGCCTAGTGAAGGCATCTACAAGTGTGTTGGCATTGATGTCAATAGTCATGCTAGGAAGATGTGTTGGGTATTTGGAATTGCCTACTATTGGCAGGAGCAGTGCCTAATTGTTGGCAGGAATGTTGGCATTGATGTCAACTAGACTAGCTTGGATGCTTGTTGCAGTAGATGTTGGCAGTGATGGCCTAGGAGGAATATCATGGTAGCTGCAAGATTCATGTAGAAAATCATAACAGTATTAGGCTTATTGGAGAAGCCATAAAATGATGATTATAGTGATGGACCAGATGGAAGTCCATGATAGTTACGGGCTTCATGCAAAGGACCACCATGGTGGGTGAAATTTGAGCTATCTAGAGAGTAACTAAGGACCATAAGAGTGGTAGAGAGTTTGGAGCCATCTTAGAGGTAGTAGACGGGCTCAAATTGATCCAGGTGGATATTAGTGGTCACCTGTCTATTCCACTTGGACCCCCACCATTGTTTCTTTTAGTTTTTTAGTTTCCTTAATTGTAGCACATTTTACTATTTTTGGCAGTTTTTCGGGTCTTGAACTTCTGGAGCCGTTTTGAGGCCCTAAATGATATTTTCGACGTTTTTTGGGAAAACCATTGATGGATAATACAAGATTTCAACTCAATTTTTTCTATCAATAGTTGTAGTCCTCGGATAGATATTTCTAACAAGGTATCATGTGTCTCAAATGGAGATCATATACCAAAATTACGACCCCAGGAAGTTGATGTACCAACTTACCCCAACGGGGCCCATAGTTTGGCTTTTCATCTCCTAGGGTTAGGTTTTTGGATGTTTAGGGTTTTCCATTATTTTTCAATAATAAATATTCCTTCAAGCCTCATTGTAACATAGTTCAGAGGTGATGAGCACTAGTATTGCAGCAAGGATGTTGCAACTCCTAGGCTACCAGCTTTACTTATCAACACGGGGTTCGTACAAACTTGGAGGTGACAATGCTATATGCACAAGTAAAAGTGATGGTTCTACCTTTTTTCACTGTTCATTTGGTGAGAGACCACTGGGCTTCCAAGTGAGACTTCTATAGAGTCAGAATGAGCTTTATTCGTTGATGGAAGAATGGAAAAGCTACTCTACTGCAGTAATGGAAAATGCCAACATGTAATGCTAAACCACACCGTACCCTAGTTAAGAATTTAAGAAGCTATGCTAAGCAGAATTTATAAATCAACAATAAAAAAATGCTACTATCTAAGTTGCAGAACTAAAAAGCATCAAACCATACTAATGTGCAAGCAAAGAAACTAAACTAAAATTATTTTCATTTTTTTGGTTTCTCAGGCAAAATCAAGTATGCAAACTAATTGTTCTGTGGATGTGACAGGTGGATGGAAGGTGTTTAACGATGGCTAGAAGATTTATGCAGTGATTGGATGGTGTGGGTCCTAGGAGGATCTTTGTGACTTCCTAGAGGTTTCCCGTCAATTCAGCCTCAAAACAGGTCGTTTCAGGAAAACCTACAAGATGTACTAGAAACCTACAGGATGATCCTGTAGGAATTTCAAGAAACCTATAGGATATAGCCGAGAGCTAATTGTGAGGTGTTTGAGGTGTTTGGAAGCTTAAGAAAGGTGTGTGATGGGTGGAATGGAGTGTTAGAAGGTCTAGGAGAACTCAGGAGTCAATATCCAAGATAAGAGATGGCTAGATTCTCTCAAAGTGTTTAGGGAAATTTCAATGAAAAATGATGAAAAACTAGTGAGGGTGATGATGAAACAAGGGATGGCTAAGGTGGATGAAGTGGAAGGTGGCTACTAGTTATGAAGTCTTGGTATCCTCCTGAGGTACTTGCTCTGCATAAAACATGTGTGTCTTCCAAGAAGAACTATTCAACAAGATACATTTTTAATAAACTAGAAAAGCATGAATCAAATACCTACATTATGCATGAAGAAAGTTGTTGAAGGGAATGAATGAATGAGTGAGATATTATTGCAAAAATGGAGATGGAAAAGGATGAAAATGAAATCTGCCTTGCAACATTAACCAACTATTGAATTAAAGACAACAAACTCCAAAGCTTATAAAAGGACTAGAAATCTGTGTTTTTGGGGCTGCTGAAGGGTCCCTTCCTCAAGTCATGGTCTCAAAGGGAGGAAGTGAGGCCAAGACACATGTTGACAACTTTGTGGTGATCCTTTTTCTCCTTGCTAACTTTCTACTTGAAAGAAGGCACAAATAGAAGTAGACTATCACACAACCAATCTAATCTACACTACCTGTAATGGAAATGCATCTACTAAGAAAACTAACAACTAAGCTATGAATCTACACTAAACATACATGTACAATAAAGAGGAGCCTTGGCTTCTAGGGTTGGGCCCTAACTCAAGAGCTTCAGCTCTCTGAGTTAACTTATTGTTGGATCAAAACAAAACTCATTCTTATTACCAAACCAACAAATTACATCAAAAGAACTGTCACAAGTCTTACAGCTCGAAAAATAGAGTAGAGTTTTACAATAAAAATTCTGAATCCTACCGAGGTCCTCGGCCTCTCTACTTATACATCTGAAGTCTGCAATGACTTCCTTAAAATTAGGGAGGTTCGACTCCCAAACTCGAGATAAACTGGTGCTTTATCTTTCACTTGCTCGGCTGCCTTCTAGTCCTCATGATTTCGTTGTTTGCACTCCGAGGTGATGGAGGAATATTCAAATGGAGGGGTAGTAAAGGAGGAGGATTTACCTCCTATAATCCCTCTCCCTTGTCCCATTCAAGTTTTGACCTTGATATGTGCCAAAATTCCTTGCTTTTCTCCTTTAATCCCGCATTAAATTCACATTAGACCACAAAGCAAAATATCCAACTCTAACTCATCTCATAAACAAAATATAATAAAAAATATGCAATAAATTATGAGAATATTTGGTTTGACTAAGCTAGGAGGTGAATTAAGGCCCATATAATTACCCAATGATGAGGCTCATCATCACCCCCTACTGAAAGTGTTGCTCATCCTCTGAGCAACTTAGGCAATATCCATATCCTTCATGGCTCTAGTAACTTCTCTGACATCCCATGCCTTTGCTGTGGTCTCCTCTTCTTGTTCATAGAAGCCTACTTTCTTTTCTACCTCTTCCTACTACCTCTTTTCTTCTTCTTCTTTTCTCCCTTCTAGAATCCCTAAGAGTAGTGGTGGATTGAGTTTTAGGCCTATCGAATTGACCTTCAACCTTTGCATAGATTTCTTATACATAGGTGTCCCATTGAGTGCCTCTCTTAACCTTTGAGGGGAGTGATATTCTCTTATCTTTAGGCTGTATGGCAGTGTATTCCATCTTATTAGGCAAGCATGTATACTATCATCTCCTAGAAGCCTAAACAAGTCCTCAAAATGTGAAATTGCTTGCTCTTGGGCAGCAATATATCTATGTGCCAATTGAGGGTCATTTGCAATCAAATTATGGGTACTAATGAGGGCCATGGGATTTGATTGTTCAGCTTTGATCAAAATAGGTTCAGTTTTCTCTCTTGTTAATATCCTTTTCATCTTTGTAGCCCTTGACTCCTCACGGTTCATCCATGATGCCAAAGCCATTAATTGTAGATCTCCTAGCTTGGAATTAGGGTCCCATACATTCATGTCTATGAGGGCCATTTTGTGTAAATAAAACTCAGCCATTTTGGCCCTATAATCTAGTGTACCTTGATAAAAAAGATCAATAAACTACCTGTAGTCCTGAAATGGCATGGTTCCCCTTTGTGCTAGTGTCTTAATCTAAAACTGCAACCATTGTTCTTTGAGGTAGAGAGCATAGGCTTTAGATGGCATCCTACACTAGATTACCTCTAAGGAGAAGCTAGCCATAGATGCTAGTTGGTTCTCTCTTTCCTATAGCTATCCCCTCAGCCATGCATTTTCTATCTCTAGTTGATTTCTCATTATAGCTTCTCTCTCCCTTAAGCCACTTAGTTCTCTGCCCATTTCTTTAAGTTTCTCCTCCATGTGCCCAATGTCTTCTACCCCCTTCAATTTGGTGATCTGCATCCATCAATGAGTTCTGGCCCTCTCCTTCTCAAGCTCAAAGAACAGTGGGATGGAAAATTTTTGAGGTATGACCTTGCCTCCTTCAATAAACTGGTATTAGGAGTCCAGGTTAGGTTGGGAGTTGGGTTCTTTTGTCTTTGGGTCCCCTCTTTAGCTTCTTGCTGCTCCCCTAACTTTATTTCCATTTTTTGTGCCTCCTGTACATTCAGCAGAGTATCCTGTAAGACTGTGTTTACTTCCTGTAGATTTTGTTGTGGATCCTGTAGGATTGCCTTACCCTTTTACGAAGTTGATCTAGTAGTATGCCTCCTTACATAGGTGATAGGGGACTCAGGGGAAGGCATTTTGTCTTTTTGTGTAGGGTAATCTTCAATCTCAATAGGAATTTTAGTTGATGTTTGTGGCTTCCCCTGTCTTATTCTTGTGCTCTTTCTTGTCCTAAAATATAGTGGGGTCTGGCTCTACCTTTTTCCTTTTTGCTTGATTGGGGTGTTGAGATAAGTGAGGACAGTTGCTGCCTCTCTCTCAGTGGCCTCTGGAGACACCCTAGGTGAATCCTCCTTGTGTTATATCCCCTCTGTTTGATTTCCTTCTTCCTCTTTGTCTTTCCTGTCTTCTTCTTCTTGTAGATCTTCATCATCTCTATCAATTTACTCCTTAATTTCATCCTCTGTTTCTTTATCATATTCCTTCTCTTCTCCCTCTTCTTCTTCATTTTCATCCTATTCTTCTGTGTCAATTCCTTCTTCATCCATCTCATCCTCATCTCCTTCTGTATCTTCCTCTTCCTATTTTACTTCCTCTTCATTGATAGTAGGACTAACATCATAAGTGAGAGATTTGATGTCATCCTCTGCTGGCATGTCTCTGAAAATTGACCATGTTATAGGGGCTCTTACATTTTGAAGGGATTCTTCAATGAGGATCCTAATCAACCCTTGGTGAGCTAATTGTTTGGAATTACCCTTCTTCACTTTGATGCTTGAGTCTATGACTGATTGAAGCAAGAAATATGGTATGTTGAGCCTTTAGTGAGGGGGTGTTTATACTCCAAATCTTAATTCTTAAGGATCCTAAAATGATAGCCATAGAAAACACTATATCTACCCTCACATGAGATGTATTTGATTAGTCGGTAGCCTACCTCACTCCATAGATATGGTAGACTTTCCCTCCTTACTCCATTTTTGTCCTCAATTGGTTCCTCACCTTCTAAGAAGAATTTTCTTTTGGAAACCTGGCTATCTCCTTTGTCTTCTTTTCTCCATGGGGCTCCTAGAGGAAGTGTGGTGACCCTGCTAAGTGAGATGTATAGTGAGGGCCCTTATTACAATAGTGGCATGTATTCTAGTGTATGGAGTGAGGGAGAGAGCAAGTTCTTGAGCCACCTCATCATCATACCCTCTGAATTTTTCAAAAAACCCCATCCAATTATGTCTTCTGAAGATTTCAAGAACTTGGGGGTGTTGTTGGATTCTCATAGTGTTTGTGGGATCTCTCCTATTAAACCTTCCTGTCATCTTGTTGGTGAAGCTTGAGGTGAAAATGAGAGGGTTGAAACAACTTTTCAAATGTAGGATAAAAACAGAGATGACTGTGTATTTAATTCCTTTTACACAATTTCTAAATTCACTCAAATTTAGAGTATCCTTGGTTCATTTACTTGCAAAGGGGAATGTAATGTTAAAGCCTACCTCTTTAGACTGGTTGCAGTGGCCAACTCCTGTGATATCCCTTCTGAAATCTTCTCTGCCAATCCTGTAGACAGTCTCTGTGTATCCTATAGACTATATCCTTTAGGAATTCCTGTGCATGCTCCTATAGGAATTCATGTGTAGTGAATGATGGATATTTTCTTCTAGTGGGTGCCCTGGGTTATGAGAGCAACTTGAGTGAGGGAGTTTTGGGGAGGTGAAATACATGAATGCATGGGAATTATGTTTTATTTCCTCTTATTTTGATTCGAGGTGAGGTGGTGTGCTGGTAGCAAAGGTACGTTGCCATTTTTGGACTGTTGGTCCCCACTACCACCTCATCATTTCCCACTCCTCGTAATCAGCTCTGACCTCATAGATCCGTAGTTTAACCAACTTTTGTCCTACTCCTTCTCTGTCTTTGAGTTTATTGCAGCCACATGTGAGAGGACACCCAGTTGTGCATGTGCTGACTGAATGAAGGTGGCAAAGTTAACTAGCCACCTTTTCACTTATAAACCAACTATCTCGTAACCCTTACAATGTTTTACTACATGATGCATATTAGAGAGTGAGCGGGATACTTACCTATGGTTTCAATGCTATGCTACAGTTGTCGAAGACTAGAGGTGCTGTTGTGTATATTTGTTGCATCCCATTTTTCTTCCTCCTCTTGTTGTCTGTTAATGGTTTCTCTATTTTTCCAGATATCTATGGTTGAAGATATGATGTTGTTGCTTTGGAGCTCCTGGATCATCCTGGTGAAGACTTGTTGCTGGTGTGATTGGAATTCTGTGGGATAGGCTGCTACAGGATTTCTTATAGGATGTCTTGTAGCTGCTTCCCCCTCAAAATTCTTTAATCATTTTTCTTGTTTGGGCTATGAGCATGGTGACATGGATGGAAAGGAGTGGGAGTGTGGAGAGTAAAGGATACTCAGGTGATGCTCTTTACTCCTCTTTGTTTCCTTTTTTCTTTGAAGACTAAAAAAAACTGTTGAAACTCTTTTTTTTTTTTTTGATTGATGAGTGCAGGGATGATGATGGGACGAGGTGAGGTGCTAGGTCATGGAAAGGGTGGATTTCAGGGACCTAACAAGTCCATCATTCTCCTTCGAATTGCTTACTGTAGGATTTTTGGGTCACTGTAATTCTTATAGGGTCATCCTGTAGGTTTTCAGGGGATCCTGTAGAAAACACAGTCTTTGTATAAATCAAAGCAATGGAGTGGAAAAATGACATAAATGATGGAGGGATGCATGGTAAAGACTGAAAAAATGAATATGTGAGTGGCAGGGGTCTCCTTGGGGTCCTCTTTCGTTCCTTAATTATCCTTATCGCCCACCTACAAATGGAATTTTCATGAAAAAATAATATATATATATATATATATATATAAATATATATATAATATAATATATATATATATATATATATATTATATATATATATATATATATATATATATATATATATATATATATATATATATATATATAAATATAATATATATACTGGAAACAACTAGGCGTGCCTCAGAGAGGTTTTCACCCAGGGATCTTCTTATTCTCTTTTTTTTTTTTTTTGTCATCACTCCACCACATCAAGAGGTTTTGTACCCAAGGATGGGACTCAGGCACCTCATGGAGGTTTTTAGCTAAGTCCTTATTCTTTTTTCCTTTTCCTCAGTGATTTGATATCATCAACGAACCCTTGTTTTGATAAAGGTCTCTTGTACATTTTCAATCAGTGTCCATTAACAAGAAAAGGAATGGCTTCTTCATCTATGGTTCTGATTTGCACCGAACCATTATCATGGAATCTCTCCACAACATAAGGTCCGAGCCATCTTGTCCTTAACTTGCCCTTGAAGTCCTTATACCTATAATCATATAACAATGCCCCATTGCGTTCCTGAAATTGCTTCTCCTTGATATTTTTATCATGCGAGATCTTCCTTTGAAGTTGAACTACCTCTGTATGTAGGAGGGATTGCATTTTGAATTCATCCAAACCATCCAATTGGAACAATCTCTCTTTCTGTGCACTGCTGAGATCCAAATCTAGTTGGGCTGGCATCCTTAATGTGTTATATTCAAATTCAATGGATAGCAGGGCCCTTTTCCCATAGACCAGCTCATAGGGTGTGAATCTAGTGGTGGTCTTCCATGTGGTATTATAGGCCCAGGTGGCCTCAACTAGCTTTTCTGCCCAATCCTTCCTACTGCTACTCACCACCTTAGTTAAGATGCCCTCCAGTGCTGTGTTGGTCACCTCCACTTTCCCATTAGCTTTTGGATGATAGGGAGTGGAGGTCCTATGCTTGATCTTGTGATGGGTGAGCAAGTATTCAATCATGTTGGAGGTAAACTGGCTGCCTTGGTCTGTAACCAACTCTCTAGGGTACCCAAATTTGTAGAATACATTCTCCCTTAGGAACTTAGCCACCTTCTCTTCTGTTGCTACCTTAATTGCCTTAGTTTCAGCCCACTTAGTCAAATAATTAGTGCATACAATAATGTATTGTTTTTCTTTGAAGGAGGGTCAATAGGCCTAATGAAGTCCATGCCCCACTTGTCAAATGGCTCGAAAGTCACTGGAGGCTGCAGAGGCATTTCATCTCTTGGAGTAGGCATTCCCATCCTTTGGTACCGATCACACTGACTAGTGTATTTTTTCACATCCTGATGAAGAGTGGGCCAATAACAGCCTACTTGTAACACTTTGAATGTTGTCCTCTTTGCTGCAAAGTGACCTCCACAAGGTCCATCATGATAGGTCAGAAGGATGTCAAAGAATTCCTCTTCGCTGACACACCTTCTCAAGATTTGATCTAAGCCAAGTTTGAAAATATTGCCCCCAATCCAAGTGAAAGGGGCGCTTTTCCTGACTATCTTTCTCTTTTCTTTGGAGGACAAGTTTGGTGGGAACTGTGTTGATACCAAATAGTTTTCTATATCAGCAAACCATGGAGAGAGAACTAAAATAGAAAATAAGTGCTCGTTTGGTAATTGGTCATCCACCATTCCTTCTTCACCTGTAGGCAAATTTACCCTAGATAAAAAGTATGCAACAACATTTTCCTTACCAGGCTTATCAACAATGGTTAGATCAAAATGCTGTAATAAAAGTAACAATATTATAATTCGAGCATTCACATCTGGTTTGTTCATTAAATATTTGATTGCAGCATGGTCAGTATGCACAAATGTTTGATAGCCTGTAATGTAATTCCTGAATTTGTTTAATGAATGCACAACAAACAGGAGTTCCTTTTCGGTCACTATATAATTTAGTCCAACCTTTGATAAGTTCTTACTGATAAAATAGAGAGCATAAGGTAGTTTCTCATCTATTTGACCTAGGGCTACTCCTATGGCTTTGTGTGAGGCATCAACATGAATATTAAAGGGGAGGGCCCAGTTTGGGCCTCGTAGAATTGGTGCAGTGGTTAACTTATCCTTTAGAATGTCTAAGGCCTCTTGATAGTTTTTTGACCATATAAAATTAGAATTTTTGGCCAACAAACCAAATAAAGGAGAGGCCAACTTGTTGAAGTCCTTTATGAACCTTCGGTAGTATCCAGCTAACCCTAGGAAACTTCTGACATCTCTCTGCTTTTGAGGAGGTGGAACTCTTTGGATCATGGATATTTTGCTTGGGTCCACCTACAGTCCTAGGTGAGATATTGAATGACCTAGCATGGTTCCCGCAGTCATTAAGAATTCACATTTTTCAGGACTGAGAGACAGGTTCATTTCAATGCACTCGTGTAGTACTTTGCCTAGGTTAGACAGGGCTTCTTGAAAATCATAGCCATAAGGTATAAAATCATCTATATAAATCTCCACTACATCATGCACTAATTTAGTGAAAATACTCAAGACTGCTCTCTGGAAAGTGGCAGGAGCATTGCATAGGCCAAAAGGAAGGACCCTATAGGCAAAAGTACCCCAAGGACAGGTGAATGTGGTCTTAACTTGGTCTTCTGGGTAGACTTGGATTTGATTGTACCCACTGAATCCATCTAGGAAAGAGAAAAACCTTTTTCCTACCAGGCCATCTAGCACTTGGTCAATGAAGGGTAGAGGAAAATGATCCTTCTTTGTGGCTTTGTTCAACTTCCTGTCATTGACACAAATCCTCCACCTACCTCACCTGAAGTAGCATCCTCCTTCCTCTAGTTACTTGCTAGAGGAGTCTATATGGGCTTGCACTTCTCCATGTGGAATCTCCTGAGTATCTCATTAGCATACTTTCCTTGAGACACAAACACTTCCCCATCCTTCTGCCACACTTCCATGCCTACAAAGAAGTACATAAGACCCATGTCTTTCATCTCGAACTCTCTTGTAAGATCCTCCTTGCAAGACTTGATCAACTGATCATCACATGTCAATATCATATCATCAACATAAAGAACAATGATGAATGGATTACCTTCTACCATGATGTGGTAAAGGTTCACGTCTGCTTCACTCTTTATGAATCCCAACCCGGCGAAATAGTTGTCGATCTTGGTGTACCAAGCACGAGGTGCTTGCTTCAGCCCGTACAAAGCTCTCTTGAGTCGGAACACATGCAACTCGTGATAGAAGGTCTCAAAACCTTACGGCTACTCTATGTACACCTCTTCCTTAATCTTGCCATTGAGGAACGCAATCTTCACATCCATCTAATGGATCTTCCAACCCATCTACGCTAATAGTGCCAACATCGATCTGATGGATGAGTACCTTGCTATAGGAGCAAAAGTATCATCATAGTCGATCCCCTCAACCTATGAGAAACCACGGGCAACAAACCTTGCCTTATGTTTCTCCACACTCCCATCAGTTGCTTGCTTTACCTTGTAAAGCCATCAGGAACTCACCACTGACTTGTCCTCCGATTTTGGGACACCATCCCAAACACTATTCTGAACTATGGAGTCATACTCCTCCACCATATCATCAACCCAGACTAGTTGTTGTGCTGCTTCCTTGAAGGAAGATGGTTCGGTCTTTACACACTCCCTAACCAGGGCCATGTAACCAGTGTACCACTAGGGTGATCTCCTCTGTCTGTGCTGAGAGGATGGTTGTCCCACCTTCTCTTTCACATACATCACCAATATGTTAGCTTCCCTTGAGAATTTCCACCCATCTCTGGAAGACTTTGGATGAGTGGATGTCTCCACTCCTGGATCCTCTGCATGTGGCTGCTCTGCATCAGTCTGAGGCTCCTCCTCCTTAGGAACCAAAAGTTCCTCCTTTGCATGCAACTTGAGCTCCCTCTCAAGGGATACTCACATGGCTTTCTTCTCGTCAAACTTCAGAACTCTGTGTACCACTATCCTCTGACTGGTAGGCAAGAACACCAGATAGTTGTGGGGTGTATCAGTGTACCCCACAAGCATTCCCAACTCAGTTGTTATCTCTAGCTTCTTTCATGCATCTTTGATCACATGGCAATAAACCAGTGATCCAAAGATCCTGAAGTGACTCACATCTGGTCTCTTCCCGGAAAAGGCCTCCACTGGTGTCTTCATCCCCAATATATGATGCGGGCATCTATTCTGCAAGTATACTGTTGTATTGCATGCCTCAACCCACAAATGAAGTGGTAGGCTTTGGTCATGCAACATCGCATGCGTTGCTCCCACAATCGATCTATTCTTCCTTTTAGCCATCCCATTATGCTATGGGTTATGGCGTGCTGTCAACTCCCGTTTAATTCCTTTTGCTCCACAAAAGTCCTTAAATTGTTGGGAGACATACTCTCCACCATTCTCGCTTCGCAAGGCCCTTATTTTCTTCCCAGATTCTTTCTCAACCAAGGCTTTGAACTCACAAAACCTTGAGAAGATTTGATCCTTCTTCTGTATGAAGTAGATCCAACATCTACAAGAAAAATCATCAATAAAAATAACATACTACCTTTGTTTAGCGGTGGAGGCTGTCGAGAATGGTCCACACACATCTGTATGAACTCACTCTAGGATTGCTCCAACTCGACTATCTCGATCGTGAAAGGAATATTTTGCATACTTACCCAAGGTACAACCTTTGCATGTATCCACTTCCTCCAGTTTACCCTTGGGAAGTCTGATAGAAATCTGCTGCATGATCTTCAAGGCCCCATGGTGCAAGTGGCTCAATCTTCTATGCCGTAGCTCGCCAATATCTTGGCTCTGCACCAACTCTACTTTGGAACTCAATGCAACATAGTCGTCTACCTCTAGCTTGTAGAGATTCTTTACTCAAATCCCAATCCTCTTGGTCTGTCCAGTGCCGATGTGGTGTGCCTCGGGAATGCCTTTCCTTTACTAAAGACTACATCATAGCCTTTGTCTTCCAACATAGCGATGGACACCAGGTCCTTCGTCAGTCCGGGCACATACTTTACATTAGTTAGGGTAAGAGGAGCTCCATGCTCCCTCTGAAACACAACCGTACCTTCACCTGAAACATGGTACTTTCCATCATCGCCCATCTCTATGTGCATCTGGAGGTCCTTCTCCTCCAAGGTACTAAATAGACTCTTGTCGGTGGTCATGTGGAATGAGGCTCCATTGTCCAGGTACCAAACACAACCCACCATCAATGAAACCATGCATCTGATGAGGGTGAAATCCAATTCGAACTATGAGGCCAGTGCCTCACCATCTGATCCTTTCGAGTATCCCTTCTTGGATTTCTTTTGTGGACAATTTGTAGCATAATGGCCCACCTCATGACAATGAAAGCATCGCACTTTTGATTTTTCAATCTTCTTCCCATCATGGGAAGAACTCGATTTGGAATGGGAAGCCTTCCCCTTCCCTTTCCTAACCTTACTCGCTAAGGCTACATTTTCTTCATCATCTTGCTTTGATGAAAATCCATCTCTGGTGCTTCTCCTTATCTCCTCTTGCATCAGATCCGACCAAAGTCGTTCCCAATCTGGCAGTTTCTCTCTTCCATTTACTGAGCCTTGGTAGCTATGTTAGCTCTTAGGAAGACCGAGGAGAGTAATACTCACCATGTCATCATCAGTTGTCATGATTCCTACACTTCCAAGCTCATCCCTACAGGTGGTGAGCTTGTTCAGATATGTAGAGATCGTGTCACCCTTTTCACACTTGATTTTTTGAATCTTGTCTTTCAGCACCAGCTTCCTTTGATCATTGTTGTTCTGATATAGATCCTTCAATGTTTTCCACATTGAAAACGGTGTTTCCTTCCCATGGAGACTCGAGACAATGTGGTCTCGAACTCCCTCCAGAAGAATCCTCCTTGATCTAGCCACACATTTCTTCCATTCCACCAATTCTTGGGCATTAGCAGTTGTTGGCTTGGGGACTTTTTGATCAATGAATTCCTTCAAACTATTTTCCTCTAACATCGCTTCCATGTGATCCTTCTAGGCTATAAAATTCGAGCTGCCATCCAAGGCATACTCGAGTCTCAAACCGTTGAATGCCATTGGTAAAATTTGAGATGTGATAGGAATTTGATTTCTATAAT
This sequence comes from Pinus taeda, assembly GCA_000404065.3. Taxonomy (NCBI): domain Eukaryota; kingdom Viridiplantae; phylum Streptophyta; class Pinopsida; order Pinales; family Pinaceae; genus Pinus; species Pinus taeda. The sequence continues at coordinate 371,469 of APFE031218569.1, forward strand.
CAAGAACTTCAAACTTCAAACTTCTCCCTTCTTTGTATACTATTCTCTGCTTTGATCACCTTTCCTCTGATACCATGTAGAAATTCCCACAGTAGATCACCTGATAATGTAATATACTAAAGCAAAATACTTGATCTACTTCTACAAAAAAAATTGTGGAAGCTTAATCGATTTTGAGCAAGATCAAATAGAACACATATAATAGAGAATGAGAAATCAATCACACATGAACACAGAAAAATACTTTGGTGAAAACCTCAGCTAAAAACCTCGATCTCTATATTATCATACAAGTGGAAATATCTCTGGATTACACAAATCTTTAGCTCACAAGCTATCCAACTCTCAGTAAAATCCCTCAATGCTACTCATAGACTGAATAGACACAATATGCCTTCCTTTAGTCCTCCAATCCTCCTATTTCCTTGTGCAGTTTCTCCTAGTTCCTCTGGCTGCCACCTGTGTGAAATCACCTCTCACACAACTCACCAAACTCAGAAGTAACTGCACAATCTCCAAGGAATGAATTCCTTCTGCATGCAAGAGATATCCTCAATGGAATATTCCTACAACTGATAGTACATTGTCCCCATCCTCTGATCTCAACTGGGTCTCTGACTGAACTGACATGCATTAGCTATTTATGATAGAATATTCAGTTATCTAAAGTACACTAGTTGCATGCATGCATGCATTGACTAACTAACTCACAATTAGTTCCACAAACTGTTGGAACTAATCTAACTAGACTTAACTCAGTTAATTGAGCTAACTAATTACAACTCAAAGTACAACTCATCCTAATCTCTTTAATTAATGGATAACTTCCTAAATCAAAGGAAAAACTATTGCATATATTCACATAGACTTCATGTTTGATTTTCTCCAACTAATTAACTCAAGATGAATTAATTAATTATTTTTCAAACAGCTGCTAAGATCAAATTCGAATTTGAATTCTCAATTTTAGTTCAAGGACTAACTAAAATTGGAATGTATCCCAAAATGCTATTTATAGCAATGCTATTTTTAGCACTTCTATATTTAGCATTTCTTGTTGCTATTTTCAACAATAGGGTTATGGCTATTTAGTCGATCATCGTTGTGAGCAAGGGTGTATGTCTTTTTGTCGTTGGAGCCAATGAATAAGGATGAGGTTGGATGTAATTCCCAATGTGCTTTATAACACCACTTAAATGTTGAGCCTTTTTTCTCAAGAAAGTGCTTTTAGTACATTTTTTGTGCCATTCAATGCAATTAACAAGTTGTTCATAGTCAGTGGAAGGATTAGCTTTTAATATTTCTCGTGTAGAAAATAGACAAGGGTCTTCAAAATTTGGGTGAGGCATGGGCCCATTTGAATGGTAGAAATGTGTGGGTTCTAAGTTGACATGTGTGTGTCGAAGAAATACTTAGCATTATCAACTGCATTTGTATCATCCTAGTCTTGGTTCTCCATATTAGGTGTGTTTTTTATCCAAATGAAACCATAAATATGTGTAGACCCTGCATATTTCTATTCATACTTGTAAAGAAGACTCGTGTTAGAAACTTTCGAATTGGTTGAAGGTCGATGCATATATAATCATGAAAGTATTGCGACAAAGGGCATACTTGTACTAGTAGTCTTTTGATTGATAATATTTTTCTAAGAAAACTTCACATAATATTGTGAATCTATAGTTCATATATAATGGTGTTAAATGGGTGTTGGAGATAATGTTATCATTTCTCCACTTTTGTTGTTTCACTACATCATGAGTTTAACTACCTAACATGATTGCATGAAGTCATACCATTTTGTATCAACAACACTCAATGTGAATAATAACATTGGGAAGCTAAGATGAGACATCATGTCTGTTAGCTCATTCCTTGCTTTGTGCTACAAATATCTTGTGCCATGGAGCGAGCAGCCAAATCACATAACTTGTTTTGCAAGCTTTTCATCTAGGGATTATTATAATCAGATGTTTATATCATGGATAGATGTTGGAAAGTTTTTTTTTATGTTTTTCTTCATGAATATGGAGGTTGTTACCTCACTGTGATGGCACATCATGAGATTGTATATGTAGTAGTGAAACCTTGGGTGTCTACTGAAACTATTGTCACGGTATTGTATGAGGTGAAGTGCATATTCATCATTAGGGGAATTTTGAGGTCTAAAATGGGTGTCCTAAGAAAAATGTACAGCCAAAATAAACTTTATCAAAACCAATAGGATTGAAGATGATGATGTCAACCATGGGGGACGATTCACCATTTTTGGAGTAAAAAATAAAAAGATTAAAAAATAATAAAACTACTTTTTCAACTCTTATTTTCAACTTATCTCCCTAAGGGTTTACTCAAATTTTGAGTGGGAGTACTCATTGGATGAAAAATTTAATTCCTCATCCAAGGCGTACCCATGTTTCATACTTTCGATGGACCTTGCTACACGAAAAATGAGAAATACATGAAAAGTGTGATTGCAATCATGTTTTTTCATGTATTTCTCATTTTACGTGTAGAATGGTCCATCGAAATTATGCCACATTGGTACTCCTTGGATGAGGAATCAAATTATACATCCAACGAGTGTTTTCGCTCAAAATTTGAGTAAACCCATAGGGAGATAAGTTGAAAATACAAGTTGAAAAAATAGTTTTTTCTTTTTTCCCTCTAAAATTTGATGATGTAATCGAATCTTGTTTTATTATTTCCACTATTATTTTATAATTTCCTTAGGAGGCCCATTTTAGACCTCAAAAGTCCCCTAATGTGTAGTTGAACTAATTTCATTCTTGGTTCATTGGGCATTACAACTCCAGTGGGAAAAGGTTTTGGGAAAGCCATATAAAGGAGACCTTTTGTGTTGTAGTCATTTATTGCAGATAGTATGATTGGAGGTCATTCAATTGTAGTATTAGAATGGTGGTTGGACACTTTTAATTTTCGTCGTATTTCTTGGATTTCTATGTGTGTATTGGGAATTGTGAGTATAAATGATAATGTTTACTATAGATCCGGGTTGGTGAAATCAAGGGTGGATTCAAAGGGAGTTTGAGGTGATTGTTGGGTGGTTGGATCTATGGTCTTAGAATGGCGAAGGGACATGGAGAAATCGGTTGGGAACATTGGTGAGGATGCAAGTGAATTGTGGTCAATGCGAGCACTTTTATAGTAGGGGTCATTTGACAGTTTATATTCCAATGCCGCTATAGTACGAAATCTACTGACGATATAGTCATAAGCATGATGGTCAAAGCTACAATGGGTAACCAACAAGATGTCTAAGTCCTAAACATGCTGATGCAACACGTTGGTTATTGTTGTAGTGTATTGTGGGAAGCATATTGTGTGGCTAGTGTATTTATATTGGCCACTGTGTACATGTGTTACTTTAAGTATCAAGTTTACTCTATCTATGAGAATTTATTCTATCTGTGTAAGGCGAGCTAGGATAGGTGGTTGAGGACCAGGGTCCATGTTGTTTGATACTGAGAAGCAACGGTCATTTGTTTCTGGTGTGCACCTAGAGCAGTAATTCATTTCTTTGGAGACATGAAGATGGATTTCAAGATATGATTCAAGACAGATGGAGTATGAACCTTTTTGTGGGATTTTATCAGTCTCTACACAAAATTCACGATGTGCACCAGTAGTGTGGGTTCTGTTAAAAGCACGTGCAAGTGAGATGGTGGCATGATGAATTGTGTAGGTGTTTGTCTAAGTGATTTGTTCATGAACAAGATGATTTTTTAATGTAAAATAGGGTTTATTTGGGAGTGGGAAGTGTTAACTACATTTGGGTTAAACAGAAAACATGAAGCAGTGTCACATGGCTCAAAGGATGAGAGTTGGGTGTTTTTTTACTTTTTTTCTTTTTTGGGAGTTTGTAGAGTTTTTTTTAGCATTATAAAGTTCATGCCAATGTGCATTTATTCATTATTTATTTGCAACATAGTATCTTCGGGCACATCCATCATTAGAAATAGTGGACATTTGCCAAAGTGATTGCAAACAAGATAAGACACTTACATGTAACAAACGCGGAAATGATAATGTAATGGGGAAGGGAAAAAAAGATATCATTCAATACACATTTAAAAATAAAAGTAAGCGACGACCAATATATTCTTATGGTGATTAATCATGTGAGTAGTACGCATGAAGGAACACTTAAGTAACTTGCAACAACACATGTAAACAAATGTACTAGTTAAAACCATTAAGATCCATGATTTTTTATAATAGGGAAATGCAACCTATGTTGATAAGCGTATGTACACAATAGAATATTACATATAGTGGAGGAGGCATGCAAGGAATACATGTTGGGAAAACATTACAACAACCTGAGAGGTACATGTAATTACATACAAACACATACTATGTTCAAAATCATATTTAAACAATGGAATACTACAAATTACCAAGGAGGCATATCAAGACTATATATTGTTAAGAAATCAAAGAAAATTATAGAGGTACATGTAACTAAATCTATTTATGATTTAGAAATGTTATCAATTCCTTCAAGGATCATGTTGCATACTACTGAAAATGCAAAGCTTTCTTCCTTGATGACGATGTACCTTAAGCATGGTATTTCTCTAAATGTTCCCATCTTCACTGATAATGTGAAGAGGTGATTTGTCTAGAGTACTTCATATACAACCTCCTTGACTACATCTGGATCTGCAGAAAACAACTAGAATTCCTATGCACTAATATTGAGAATGGTAGATGTTGCATCTTTGAAAGAAATTGTTGAAAGCAACTCACCTATGTGATCTTGTATGTTGACTTTAAGTAAGTATTTGTAATCACAGCCAGTTACATAAATGCTGCATTTTGGGTAGTTCCATGTGTTTGCACTTTTTTGAATGAGTTTTTTCATGCATTTTTTCCAAAAATGATAGAATGGTAGGAAATATAGTAAAAATTTTCCATCCATATTTTTTTTATTATATCCTTCACTTGGAAGAACATAGTTTTTTCATAGTCATCAATTTTGGAAACCTCGACAAGTTTTATTTTTGTGTGGATGGGTAGAAGAAGGTGTATATCTTGTAGTTAAGGATGGAGAAGTTGTATGTAAGCCATCTTTTTGGAACCATGATTTTAGAGTCTAGGTCTCTTTAATATTAGGGTTTACAAGAACAGTGGATTTAATGTAGTCCCAACATTTTTTTCATTGAATTCACTAACACAAGCAAACTTGATTGCAATGATGGGGTTATTCTTGTGGCACATAAAGAGGAAATTTCTCTTGAATCTGCATCAAATCCCCCTCCCGCCCCTCCCCCGCCCCCCCAAGGTCGAATCCATGCTATATCCAGATCTTCCTTGAAGGTGGACTATTTGTTTAATAACTTCAGAGTCGTTTTTTATATGTATAGTGCATGTAGGGGAGATGTCAATAATAATACTAACAACATCAACAATTGAATTGATGTTTGTTGTTCTGATTTCATTGATATATCTTATATTGAAATGCATCATGGGAGTAGGTTCTCTTTATATGGGGACATGTTCTATAATATATGTTGCAGTCAAAAATATCTCCCAATCGTTGTTTAAGTGGTTGTACTGCTTGTTAGCCAATTTGACATTTCCTTTTGAGACAATGTACACATTGTAAACATGGATTTTTTCAAAGAAATATTTGGCAGCACCATTAAAACAAGTGATATGTATCTCTCCATCTTCTTCATCAAAGAGGTCAAAGATGAACAATTTTCTGAATCCATGTTGATTTTGAAATTGATGAAGAGGTGCATTTCTTTGTGCACAACCTTTTATGGACCAATTTGAATGGAAAGGGACTAGTGATTTGATGGGAATAGGTAGTGAAGCGATGGATAGGGATGGAATAGGAGGAACGGGGAAATTCCTTTTGATTGAAGGATGTTGATTTGAGGAGGAGGGAGTGTCTTCTTGAGAACTAATTATAAGGATAGTCGGATTTCTCTTATTTCTAATTAAAGATGCAAATGTAGCAATAATCTCGAAGTCTGGTAACATGATAGACCTATATGGTAAATTATAATCATAAAAAAAAATTGTTATAATGGAAATTCGCTTAGGGTAGCATATGTAAATTTTAATTGGAAGCATGGCATGAACTTACATCAATGCACTAATAGGTAACGAGATTGAAATTTTAACATGTACAATGGAACCCTTTTGAAGCAAGACTATTACAATGAGGTCATTGAAATTTACTGGAAGCATAATTCATTTCATATGTTTTCCATCAAAGATGGAAGTACCATAATGCAAAGGAAAACTTTGGATCAAGTTAATAAGGTCGATATAAACAATTTGTAGCAGTGGTTGAACATTAGTTGACATAGAGAGCATTGAGGAAATAGCATTCTCAGTGAGTTGTGCCATCATTTTCTAGAAGTGGAGACGAGGGAATAAGTAATATTGATAAAAAAAAAAAAAAAAAAAAAAAAATCATGGTATAATAAAAGGGGGTTTTTGATTTAGCATTGTTTATAAGAGGATATTTTGTGCATTAGATTTTCTAAACCATGATCAACATAGTTTGCATTAATAGAGTTCCTAAACTACTAGATAGTTGAAACTTTAAATGAAATCAACTGATGCATTAATTCTTAAGTCTACAAAGTACAAATATATTTTGCAAAACAATTATATTGAAACTCATAGGTGTGTCCTACATCACATTAAGGTTACTAAGAAAAAAAAATTTGCAACATATTTGCTAAATCACTGCTAAAAGTAAAACCAGAAATTTAGTAAATGGACAATGAAAACCTGCCATTAATTGGTCATTAATTATGAAATGAAATATATTACAAGGAAACAACAACAATAAAATTCATTTTCACTATTCAAAAACTGATTGGATAAACTTATGCCCATGCCTTCTCAATTATAGATTGAGAAGAAGAGTCAATGCAATGAATCTAGACACATGCACCCTATTTTATTTAAACATCAAATGAAACTACCAAGAAAATGAAAACAACATTCAAACCACTGAGAGTAGAATTGATGTAGAACCAAATTAAAGGACCACAGCCACCTACAAATTTCTATACACAAACACCTAAAATGAAGCTCAGACAAACCATAATCAGATTTAAACTATAGGTGGATCATGGAGAGGACAATCCTCATTAATGGATTTGATTTGATGGCTCTCTGGACTTGAGAAAAACCTATTAGAAGGTCAATGGCAAGAGCACAATGCTATACACAAAAACGAAACTCCAGAAATAAAAATACAACACTGAGCTCAGGAATGTGATTTAGTTGAATTTTCTTTTGTATTTTTTTTGGGTTTCCTCCTTTGTCGAGTTGTTGAGGCATGACCTACAGGATTGACAACAAAATCATGAAGGTTACCATCGGATCAATGCTTGGCAAATTCGTGGCTATGCAAAGGAATAACTGCTACGACTTGTGATCGAGCCAAATATTGATACTTTGTGTATGGTTTAGGTAAGGTAAGGGATGTACAATCAAAGTTTTCTTGTGTCACAATGTTTGACTATCATCAACAGCCCAACAAAACTCCTCCGTGATCAAAATCAATAGAAATCCCTTCGATACCTAATAAAAAATAGAGTTTTATTCAAGAAATAGGGTATCCCATCTGGCCCTTGATGGCTTGATTTTTCACTCTCCCTCATGTCCCCTGTCTCTCCTCACTCGAGATTACAATTAGAAAATAATATCACTAACTAGCAACCTCCTTCCACAAATGAAGGAGTTTACTATTTTTTTAGAAACCAAATCCTATCCTAACTTAATAATCTAATCTACTTGGCTTGATCTCCTTGCAGGGAGGATCAACTTGCCATCTATTCCTATTTTATCTAGAATTTGACAAAAAACTAACTACTACACAATTAACAATTAATAAGAAAATTAATAATCAATTTTTTCTCCAACCCTTGTTAGCCACAACATGTGAACACACAATCACATTGCTCACTAAGTCTAGGTGCTCCTGCATCAGACTCCCAAGGAAGAAAAAGACTATTCTATAAAATCTTTAGGATTCGCTTGGTATTTTTGTAGCTCTACTGTTGTCATCCAATTGGCATCCTCAACTAGTTGTCCCTTCCATTTGACTAGATACTGAGGATATGTTTTGCCCCTAGTCTTATTGGTTTCTCTTTTCTCCATGATGGATTCTACTTCCTTATTTATTGTCTTTGGTCTCTTTTCCTCCCAATTTAGAGTCTTAACCTCCTCTTCTACATGTTCATCTTGTGATTCTACGTTTGTTTCCTTGTGTGGGTACAAGTATGCAATATTAAAGATAGGGGATATGCTAATTCCTTCCGGTAGCTCAATATCATAAGAATTAGAGGAAAAATTCCTCAAAATTCTACATGGCCCTATCTTTTTCATTTTCAATTTGTTATACGTCCCGATAGGAAATCTTTCCTTCCTCAGGTAAACCATAACTAAATCACCCACTTGAAACTCCTTTTCTATCCTCTTCTCATCATCCCTTTTTTTATACTTCCTATTGCTTTCCTGTAACCTTTGCTTGACATCTTCCGGCAGTTTCTGCATTTGTTCCACAAATTATTTAGCCTTTACACTTATGGTTTCCTACTTTCCCAAATCTCTAAGCTCATATACACCTCTTGGCTGCATGCCAAAAACAATCTGAAATGGACTCATTTTGATACTCCAATTAGGAGTATCATTGTAAGAAAATTCAACTTAAGCAAGCGCCAAATCCCACTGTTTTGGATTTTTATAAACCAAACTCCTTAATATGTTTCCCAAGAACCTGTTCACCACTTCAGTTTGACCATCCATTTGAGGATGATATGCTAAGATAAAACTGAGGTTTGTACCTAGCTTCCTCCATAAAGTCCTCCGTCCCACGAACTTTGTATCCCTGTTTGAAACAATACTCACAGGCAGCCCATGTAATCTTACAATTTCTAAGAAAAACAAATTGGCAATGTGAGTTGCATTGCTAGTTTTCCTACAAGCAATGAAATGAGCCATTTTTGAAAATCTATCTACAACAACATAGATAGAATCATATCCTCTTTGAGGTTTTGGAAAACCCGTAACAAAATCCATGATGATCGTGTCCCAAGGCTTGTTCGGTATTGGCAATGGCTAATATAATCTAGTGTTTTGGCTCCTTCCCTTGGCATGTTGAAAAACCCTGCATTTCTCAACAAACTTTTTGATATCAGTTTGCATTTTTGGCCAATAATAAAAATCACTCACTTTAGTGAATGTTTTATCTTGCCCAAAGTGTCCAGACAGTCCTCCATTGTGTTTTTATTTAATAAGATTTTCCCTCATGGAACATTTTGGAATACACAATTTACTGTTCTTCAACAACAACCCTCCTTGAATCAGGTAGTCTAACCATTGGCTTCTATTATGAATTATAGGATTTTTAACAGTTGCATATATTTCTTTAAAATCTATGTCTTTCTTGTACATATTGACCATCTCTTCAAACCCTAAGATGCCAATCATCAATTCCTGCACAACTAGATTTACTCGGCTCAAAGCATAAACAACTTTATTTGACTTACTTCTTGTGTGCTTGATTACAAAGGTGAAACTCTACAAAAACTCCACCCACTTACCATGCTTTTGGCTCAACTTTGGCTGATTATTTATGAACTGCAATGCATGATTATCAAAATACAACACAAATTCTTTGGGCAACAAGTAATGCCTCCATTTCTTTATAGCCTACATAATAGCATAGAATTATTTATCATAGGAAGAGTACTTTTGTTTGGCCTCATTCAACTTTTCACTGAAACACGCTATCGATCTCTGTTCCTAACTCAAGACAGCTCCAATTGCTATTCCACTAGCATCAATCACAACTTGGAAAATTTTATCAAAATTTGGCAAGGCCAAAATAGGTTTTTTAGTAATCTTCCTTTTCAACAGCTTGAAGTTTCAATCTGTTGCCTCTTTCCACTTAAATGGCTGGTTTATCTCCTTTATTGTTTCAAAATTACTTGAATATTTTTTGAGCCTATCTTCAAACCTTCTTCCGAGACTACAAATCCCATGTAAATGAGCTCCTTCTTCATGAAACTGCACTTCTTCAAATGTATTAGTAGTTTCTCCCTTCACAAAGTATTTAAAACTAGTTTAAGATGCTCCAGATGCTCTTCCTTACTCCGATTGAAAATTAGAATGTCATCAAGATAAACTATCACGAATTTTCCAGTATACTCCTATAATATTTCATTCATCAGCCTCATAAATGTACTTGGTGCATTAGTGAGCCCAAAAGGCATCACTAACCATTCATACAGCCCACTGTTGGTCTTAAATGTAGTCTTCCATTCATCCCCCTCTCTAATCCTTATTTGATGGTATCCACTCTTTAGATCTATTTTAGAAAAAAAAATTGACCCACTCAAACAATCCATCAAATCATCGATATGTGGTAAGGGAAATCTATACCTGATAGTGATCTTATTTATTGCTCTGGAGTCGGTACACATGCACCATTCACCACCTTTCTTTGGGCTAAGTACTTTTGGTAATACACACAGACTAAGGCTTTCCCTTATCAATACTTTATCCAACAACTCTTGTACCTATCTTCTGACTTCCTCATTCTCCTGAGGAGTCAATCTATATGCTGCTTTCTTTGGTAAACTTGCACCAGGTATTAAATCTATGTGATGGCTAATCCTTTTGATTGGTAGAAATGCACTTGGTAATTCATCAACAATTATGTCAGCATAATCATCTAGCAAATTTTTAATTTCCATAGGCAGAATGTCTAAATTGGTAGAAGTCAAAATTACCTTGGGTTTACCCACAATAGCAAAATGTATTTCTTTCTCCTTCTTGACTTCTTGCAACAATTATTTTCCACTAATCATCATAACATTATTTCCAGGTGCTCCTTTGTCTACTTCATCCTTCAAAGTTAGCAATGTGGGCTTCTTCCCATCCTTCTCTAAGGTATAGGTATTCCTTCTACCATCATGAATGGATTTCCTATCAAACTGCGAGGGTCTTCCTAGGAATATATGGCACGCGACCATTGGCATCACATCACATAATATGACATCTTTATATGTACCAATGTGTATCTCTACTCTGCATTTTTCTATCACTAAGAGTTGATGTCCTTTTTGTAACTAGGACACTCTATAGGGAGTAGGTTGTACCATCCTAATCAATCCCAATTTCTCAACCATGTTTGTGGAAACAAGATTATCATTGCTTCCACTATCAATCACAACCTTGCAAACAAATTTTTAGACTTGCATATAGTCCTGAATAGGCTCTTCCTTTGGGCTGGCTCATTTTCTTCCTTCTCTACCTTAAGGAATACTCTTTTTAATAATAAGGACTCTCCTGCCTCAAGTGGCTCTTCTTTCCCGGCAACCTGAGGGTTTTCTTCCTTTGTCTCAACTATATTCACATTCCATTGATTTGTTGTTTTATTATGAGGGCAATCCCATGATCCGTGTCCTAATTCTCCACATATGTAACAATGAATTTCTCTTCCTTGGCCTCTACCTCTAGGGACAAATATCCCTCTACCAAAGTCTCCTCTTTGTGGTGGTCTACTACTTGAACCTCCTGCTTCATTCAGAGAGTGTTGGAACCTTGATATGGAAGCTCCTTTTCCTCTTACTAAACTTTTACCTCTATTCCTCTGACTTTGTTTTCTCAACATTTTCTCCTCTGCTTTCAAAGCTGCTTGATAAGTATCTTCAAATATCTTCAAATTCAATAAACTAATTTCATCTTTTATGTCGTATCTCAAGCCATTGATATGTCTAGCTACCTTTTCTACATCATCCTCATCGTGTGCGGCTCTAATTCTCAGCTTGTAAAACTCCTCCATGTACTCCTTAACAATCATTCCTTTCTGCCTCAATTTTTGTAACTGTCTGGAAAGGTTCAACTAGTAATTTTTCGGCATGAATCTACTTTTTAACTTGCTCACCATTTTATCCCACTACCTGATCTTGGGATTTCCCTTTCTCTCTCTGGATGTTTGTAGTTCATCCCACTAGATGGCTGCATGGCCCTTCAACTTGGTAGCTTCAAATTTTACCTTCTTTTTATCTTCAACCTCCTCATACTTGAAATACTTATCTAACGAACTGATCCAATCCATCAGCTCTTCCACATTAAGGCCTCCTTCATACATAGGTATTTCTACCTTTCGTATTCCACTAACTTTTGCCAAAATCTTGAGGCCTTTAGCTATTTCATTTTCTTCATATTCTTCTTCCTCAGAAGATTCCTCTGTAGCGCTGACATCCCCTTCATCAGGTGCTTTCCTCTGAGAAGTTTCCATTTTCTCCATTCTTGTGCGAAGATGTTGAATCTTGTCCAATAAAACTGCATTGGCTATAGGCCTTCCCTGACCTATTCTAGCTCCTCTCCTAGGTGGCATGTTTGATGAAGTTCTAAGAGCAGAACTCAGTTCCTGTTGTCTCCAATACCAAAATGATGTAGAACCAGCTTAAAGGATCACAACCACCTACAAATTTCTATAGACAAACACCGAAAATGAAGCTCAAACAAACCATAATCATATTTAAACTATAGGTGGATCATGGAGAGGACAATCCTCAATAATGGAGTTGATTTGAGGGCTCTTTGGCCCTGAGAAAAATCGATTATCAGTTCACAGGTAAAAGTGCAACGCTATACACAAAAATGCAGTTCCAAAAAGAAAAATACAGCACCGAGCTCAGGAATGCGATTTAACTGCATTTTCTTTTGGATTTTTTTTTGGGTTTCCTACTTTGTCGAGTTGTTGAGGCATGATCTATAGGATTGACAACAAAATCATGAAGGTTACTATCAGATCAACGCTCAACAAATTTTTGGTTGTGTAGAGGAATAGCTGCTACTACTTGTGATCGAGCCAAATCTTGATATTTTGTGTATGGTTTAGGTATGGTAAGGGATGTACAATCAAAGGTTTCACTGTGTCACAAATTTTGACTATCATCAACAGCCCAACAAAACTACTGCATGATCAAAATCAATAGAAAGCCCTTCGGTACCCAATAAAAAACAAAGTTTTATTCATGAAATAAGGTCTTATCACATCTGTCCCTCGATGGATTGATTTTTCACTCTCCCTCCTATCCCCTGTCTCTCCTCACTCAAGATTACAATCAGAAAACAATATCACTAACTAACAACCTCCTTCCACAAATGAAGGAGTTTAATATTTTTTTAGAAACCAAATCCTATCCTAACTTAATGATGTAATCTAGTTGGCTTGAGCTCCTCGTAGGGAGGATCAAATTGTCATTTATTCCTATTTTATCCAGAATTTGACAACAAACTAACTACTACACAATTAACAATTAATAAGAAAATTAATAATCAATTTTTTCTCCAACCCTTGTTAGCCACAACATGTGAACACACAATCACATTGTGGCTAAGTCTAGATGCTCTTGCATCAAGAATATTAAATATTAAATAACAATCCATTCTTATTTTCTTATAATTAATTCACCAAAGTTCCAAAGAAAAAGTGTACACTCACTGCCCTATTAAAGCACCCAAATTTATTCATCAGTCTGCGTAGACCTGTACTAGATTATCCAAGGTACATTCCAATAATGTGCATGCTTACTATAAGAGTTGTAAGCATAATGTTCTATAGCCATATAATTCCATTTGTATCTAAAGGAGGCCCAAAATCTCAAGGAATGATGACTGAATACTTTGTTTGGAAATAACAAATGCAATAATAAATGTTTCATTTTTAACATAATCCTTCAAGTTTACTAACCTTTATTATGGTTGGTGATTGAGCAACCCTCCACCCAAATATTTTAGGGAAGATTCTAACAAAGTTGACGGTAAAGATTGTTTTGATTCCAAGTGATTACAATCTTTTCATAAAAAATGACCAAGTATAAATCATTTTAGGTTCCCACATATTTCTAACAATTAGGTAAATAACTCACTCCTATGATCCAAGTCTGGGTTTATCTACAGAAGGCCTCCCCTCCTTTATTGTTTCCCGAATTCTCTCTATTGCTTCCATCAATGATCTCGCTACCCCTGCCCCTGGACTACCCGCTTTGGTCTCATTGCTACCCCTTTCCAGCAATTTCACTGAGGTCCCCCCCATTTTCAGGGCTTTCCCCTCAAACCCTCCCTTGGGCGACCCTACTCCTAAGACAAACCCTACCCGTGATCCCCCTCTGATCTCTTCCCCTAATGAAGACCCCCTCAAATTAAAGAAGTAGAGGATCCTTAGACCCAAAGGCTTGGAGGTTTTCTTAAGGCTAGGTGAGGATTTCCAGTGGAGTGAGGCCATGGAAACAACTGAGAGGGTTCTTGTTGGAAGAGTCCAAGGTCGCCACTACAACACTGCTAGGATAAAACAGTGGGTCTCAAAGGTTTGGAGTGACCACCTTGCCGAACCCTCGGTGGTTCAGACTTTCGTGAAAGGATGGTTTGCACTCCGGTTTGCCAGGGTAGAGCACACCAACTGGGTCCTTTTAGTAGTTTGGCACATTGAACAAGCTCCAGTCCTCCTCCAGCGATGGACTCCACTTTTTGACCCAGAAAGAGAACAGTTAGGGGTCGGACCTCTCTAGGTTAGATTGCATGGTCAACCCCTCCAATTTTGGTCTGAAGAAATCTCCAGGTGCATCGAGAACTCTTTGGGCACATATCTAGAATATGACAAGTCTTATATCTCAATAGGGAAGATGGCGTATGCTCAAATTATGGTTCACGTTGACACCAGTGGCGGATTACAACAATATGTTACAATTCAATGGAGGAATTTCTCCCGTAGGGAGAACCTAGACTATGAAGGGGTTCCTTTTAGATGTAGGAGGTGCCACAAGGTTGGGCATCTCTTTAAGGATTTCCCCCTCAATAAGAATTCCAAGAACTTAGATGGAGGGGAAGCTGGAAAGACAATTCCCCCTAAGTCAGACCAGAACCAGGGGAAGCAGGTCCGTAACTCAGATCAAGGGAAACAGAGTGACCATGCACCAATTGATCAATCTCTCTCGTAGGGATCCTCGAAGAAATGTGGAAAACCTCTGCTTTAGCCTTCCTCCCCTCCTCTCACTAGGGCAAGAGTAGCTGCAGGGTCGGTAGTTTCTTCGGGTGAGCAACATATTTCCCCTTCTCCCTCTTGCTTTCATGCTTTTGATGATTTAATTAAATCTCCAATAGACAATTCTTTGAAGGACTCTGGTTCCCTCTCCCCTCAGAATGTGCCCCCTTGTCCCCCCTTGGTCATCCCCCACCCCTCCTCGTATCCCCCCTTCCCTGAGGCCTCCCCTTCATCCCTTCCCTTCCCTTCTGAGAGCACCCTAGACCGAGTGCCTAGCTCCCCTCCCCCTTGCTACCAGACTAGGTCCAAGGCCAAATAGAAACTAGTCCTTTAGGAACCCTTTGGTTTGGATCCCTCAATGACCCCCTTTCCCCCCAAAACTCCCTCGAGGTCGACCCACCTCTCTCTCAAAGGCACAATTTTGAGCTGGCGGCGAAATTGCTTTGGGAAAACAAACTACCATCAATGGGGTACTTAGAGCGTTGAACCCCTCAGCTGCCCCCCCTTATGAAGATAGCCTCCTTCAATTGTTGATGGATGGCTAGCCCCGATAAGAAACTAGCCCTTCGAAGACTGTTTCAAACATTCCCTATTGATATCATCCTCCTCCAAGAGACTCTGGGACCCACTAACTCCATCTCCCTTCTCCTGGAGGCCATGTTCACCGGATGGAGGTTCTTTGGGATTGATGCCAATGGAAGATCAGGAGGTTTAGCTATGGGCTTCAATACCCACTCTTTTCATCTCAGCATCTGTTGGGGATGCCATGGCCACATGGGAGCTGACCTATTCTCATCATAGCTAGGACTGGAGATACAAATCCTCAATGTCTATGGGCCTTGCCAACATAGACCTGCTTTTTGGGACCATTTCCTTCACTCTGTTGTTCTTCAGATAGATCTTCTTATTTTGGGTGGGGATCTAAACTTCTCCTTAGGTCTCTCGGAATCTTGGGGGTTTCATGCCTAGCAAGACCACTTATCTGCCTATTTCGAGAATTTGTTGGAGCTCCATAATCTTTTGGACAATCCCTCTGCCAAGCTCATGCCTACCTAGAGAAACAACAGAGCGGGAGAGGACAGTCTTGTGAGAAGATTGGACCGTTTTCTTATTAAGGAAGGGCTATTAACTATGGGCCTCTTTTGCAAACAATGGGTAGGCTTAGGAGGAGTATCTAATCACCTCCCTATCTTCATGGAAATTAGGGGAGGTCCTCAAAAGCCCAAGGGTCCATTTAAGTTTAGCTCATCCTGGCTCAAATACCCCTCTTACATTTAGATGATCAAGGAATTTTGGAAGGCTCACCCTCTGAATGAGTGTGGTAGCATAATAGAGGGCTTTGATCAAAATATCAGGAGGTTGAAGAACCTTTCCAAAAACTGGGCTCACAACAAGTGCTTAAAAGATGATCAAACCCTCCTAAATGCTGAGAAGGAAATAGCCGACTTAGAAAATGACCTGATCCAAGCCTACGGTATGACTGGTTAGAAAGTTAGACTTGTGGAGTTGTATACCACTAGAAGGAAAATCCTAATAGATTGTGAAGAAGCATGGAGACTGAGGAGCAGGGCGACCTGGCTTCTAGATGGAGATGACAACACAAAATTTTATCATAAGTTTGCAAATGGAAGGAAAAAAATCAACACCATCTGGCAACTCTTGGATGAGCACGGTCATCTTGCAAACACCTTCCCTCAGTTGGCCACTCTTGCAAACTCTCATTTCAAACAGATTTACAAGGCCACCCCTGAAGCTAATCTTGGTGAAATCATGCAAGTAGCCCAGCGTTTCCCTCGAATTGTGGACCAAGAGGCTAGCATGGAACTGACAAAATAAGTCTCAATGGGGGAATTGGAAGCCACAATCAAGGGGTTCAAGAAGGAAAAGAGCCTAGGACCGAACGGTTGGGCGATCAAGTTCTATTTAGCTTTCTTTGAAACTCTGGGAGAAGACCCCTTGAAGGTCTTAGAACACTCCAGAACCTGTGGATCGCTCCCTGAATCCCTCACCTCCACCTTCATCGCTCTCATTCCAAAAGCTGACAACCCCTCCACTTTTGATGAATTTAGGCCCTTCTCGTTGTGTAACTGCATTTATAAAATTTTAGCCAAGATCATTGCAAATAGGATGTGGCCCATCCTTTCCAAGTTCATTTTTCCTGAGCAATTTTTCTTCCTACAAGAGAGACAAATTCATGAAGCAGTAGGAACTGCACAGGAGGTGCTACATTCGTTGCACTCTAAGAAAATTAAAGGTATGATCCTAAAGGTAGATCTTTCAAAAGCCTTTGATAGAGCAAATTGGCTTTACATTAGAATGCTCCTAACCAACCTAGGTTTTCCTTTTGAGTTTATTAAATGGATCACGTGTTGTATCACCAATATTCCTTTCAGCATGCTTATTAGTGGAGCTACGTCCCCTTTTTTTACTCAGAAAGAGGACTCAGACAAGGATGCCCCTTATCTCCTCTGCTATTCCTTCTGATAATGGACGATCATAGTAGGTAGATAAAAGATGAGCACATAAGAGGTAGACTACAAGGAATAAAAATTACAGTAGACTACATATTAACTCATCTTCTTTTTGTGGAAGATGTGCTCATTTTTCTCAATGGCTGTATTGGTGACCTAACCACCTTGAGGAACATCTTCGCCCTATTTCAAAAAGCTATGGGTATGACTGTTAACTGCAACAAGTCGACCCTCACAGAGAATGGATGCTCCCCCCATGAAAATCGTTATGCACTGCATCGTTTTCAATACACCTTGCTCAGGCCGGAGGAGGGGCTCAAATATCTCGACTACAAGCTGAAGCCTTTGGGGCAAAAAATTGCAGATTGGACCTGGCTAATATCCAAATTGGAAAAGAGATTAAACATTTGGTACCACAAATACCTTTCCAGGGTTGGCAAACTTAAGCTTATCAAAGCTATCTTGGAAGCCACCTCAGTTTACTAGATGTCACTAGCTTGGATCCCTAGGGGCATCCTAGCTAGGATATAGGCCATATGCTACAGATTCCTCTCGAAAGGGAAACAATTAGGAATAATATTTGCATGGGTAAAATGGGAGGCCATTTCTCTACCCAAGAAATGGGGTGGATGGGGCATAAACAAACTAGAAGATTTCTCCTCAGCCTTGGTAGTAAAATTGGGATGGAAATTACTCTCATCGAACAGCTTATGGACTAGGGTGGCTTGCTCAAAATACATCAGCCCTGTACCTCTGATGGACTAGATCTTCCAACCTCCAAGTATACACCTAGGGGTCTCCATTATATGGAAGGCGGTTCTAAAATCCCTCAACATCATCACGGAAGGTCTCACTTGGAAAATCGAATCAGGTATGAAAGTAAGAATTGGTCGAGACCCCTGGATTGGTTGTGGAAACCTTCACAGGCTACTAGAGGACCTTCGATCCTTCCTTAAGGACAAAAAAATTTCATATATAGGTCAAATAGCTGATATGAAGCGCTCCACCCCTTTCGAGCAAGCGTGGAAATAGTCTAGACATTCCCCTTCAATGGACTCATGTTTGGAATGACTACACCTAGGCCCTCTCTGAGGCTTAGATCAAGATCAATGAAGAGGAAGATGAAGTAGTCTGGGCGCTCTCAAAATTAGGAAGATATATGCCAAAGGAGGGATATTTGGTACTTGTCCGGGAGTGATGCCCACAGGACCTAGAACTTTGGTGGAAGCATTTATGGCAACTGAAATCCCCCCCAGGAGTAAACTACTTATGTGGACTATTCTGAAGAAAAAAATCCCCACGGGAGATAACCTATTAAAGCGAGCTCATCATGGCCCCTTCTGGTGTCATCTTTGTAAATGCAACAATGAATCTGCAATCCACCTCTTTCTTGATTGTAAGGCTACTTGCTATCTTTGGCTATCAATCTCAGCAGCAATCCCCTCCCCGACAAGATGGTAGGGTGCTTCGGTTTCAGAAGCCTGGTCATCTTGGTGGACCAGAGCCATCCCCAAAAAACTCATGAATCTGCCTCTTCTGGTCTGTTGGGGCCTTTGGATAGCAAGAAATAATCTTATCTTCCAAAACTCCCTGCCGCATTGGCCTTCCATCTCTTCCCGAATCATCTTTGATTACTCCCTCATCCCTGAAGATGAAGATTTACCTCGGTCCAGGACTATCACTCTGGAATCCATAGACCACTCAAAGCCATGGGCCTATTTTGACGGGTCTGCCTAAGAGGAGGAATGCGGGGGAGGAGCCATCTTAAACCTCTATGTTTCACATTCTCTCCACATTCAAATTGGTTTAGGGGTTGGTACCAACAATTTTGCGGAACTGTCCTCTGCAAAATTCCTCATCCAATATGCCTTAAAAACCCAATGCCGAGACCTTCATCTCTTTGGTCACTCAAAAATTGTTTGTGATTGGATCAATAAAAAGACCAGATGCTCAGCTTTCTCTCTGTTTCACATTCTGGATGAGGCCCATCATCTTATTACTGCTTTTGACTCATTTACATGTCAACACATTTACAGGGAGCGAAATTTGGATGCTGACAACTTATCCAAATAAGTTGCGCAAAGGCCTTCCTACACTTGGCTGATACAGGAGCATAGAGAAGGGAATTTCTATAAATTCTATCACAGACCATTTATGGACATAGACACTGTAGAAAGCTCTCAGGGAGCTTAGTTTTTTGTTGCTTTTCTATTCACAGTCTTCTGCATGTAAATATTCATATGTTCTATTTATTTTCTAGCTACTTCAGGAAATTTTTTGACAGATTATAAAATTGGCAGCCTTAGGCTAGTTTTTCTTTTTTGACAATAACAACAAATGAATATCTAAAGCTGAAAGCCTCCCTGTGTGGATGAAAGGAAAGATTTTCTTGCTCCTTTTTTATAACTGACAGACATAGCCTCATATAGCATATGCTCTTACATATACAGCATGTAATTTTTATATCTCAATGAAAATTATGTTTTTTTCCAAGTGAAAAAAAAAAACAATCCTATGATATTTAGGAAAGCTTTAACCCAAAGTATGATGCAAACTACAGTAAATAGTTTTGAAATATACTCTTTTATGCCCAATGCAAAATTTATATTGGTAAGTTGTACCTCACTTTAGTAAATATCCCAAAGATAAGGAAACTCTCACCTCTTCCAAGAAAAAATGTTAATCCACCCAACAGATAATTTTAGTCTATTAGCTCATTATAATATATAGACAAACGTATATCAGAGTCAATAGTGGAATTTTTGAAGAGATATTAAGAGCCAGTTATGGAATTTTTGGAGAGTGTCAAGTAGAGTGTTGAGTGCAAAGTGACATTAATGAAATGATAAAATATAAAACATAATATAAATATTGTTATAAAATAAAATTAATAATATTTTTTTTAATAATTACATATTTTTGCCTACCATTGGTAGAATATACGGTGATGGGGTGTATTGTTAAGTCACTATGTGATGTGAAGGTCACTGGTTAGAAACTCCATGGGAAAAAATCCATTGATGTTAAGGGTTAGTGTGGCCGAGGCCAGGTGCAATCCCTAGATGATTTTGATGGCTTATATGCCCCTCATAGTTTTCCAAGCAAAATTTAAGTGTGTAGTTATCTCTATGGGACATAGACAACTTGAAAAACAAACAAAACAAAAAATTCTTAAGTTAAAATAATTCAACAAGAGTTAAACCTAACTAAGGATATTGTTTATTAACTGATGGGAATGATCACCCAACTATGATACGATATTGTTTATTAACTGAAGGGATTTCCAGATTATATTCTCCTATATTCAATTTAATATTATGGCATTTTCTCACAAAATCAATACACCCTCCATTAGCATCCAAAACTTAAAAGTTTTCATAGGGTATACAAAAAAATTGAGGCATTGTATTAATATTTAATTAATGAAGTTATACTCCCAAAGTCAATAAGCATTATCACCTTTTTTCTTCTTAATGTAACCTAAAATATTTATGATTTAAGGTGTTAACCAACCTATGGAAATGCATGAATAGATATTTCACACCTTTCCAAATCAATGGTGTGCACAATTTCAGCCTCTATTTCGTATTGTTTTAAGTTGGCAAGTTATTCCTCATTTCTTTGTGTAGATGCCTCCATTTAATCTTCATCATAATTTTCCAAAGTGAAACAATTTTTTTATTCACATTTATGATATTTTGACTATTTGTTGTTGCAACCAAAGCATGGTCCTTTTTCTCTTCTTTCTTCCATTTCGTTCCATGATATTTTAGTAGTTGAGTAAGATTTTATTATGAACCCCATAATGATCTCTAATTCATGCATATGATCCAATGGTAAACATATTTGTAACCTTATTCTTGGATTAAATATGATGAGAACATTTCATAGCTTCCATAATATAATTTAGAATGTTTTTGGAAATATCATGTGCAATGCCTTATTTTATTGCACCCATGTAAGCTTCCAAAAAATGTCCATCACTTATGTTATCCACCCTTCTGAAAAAATACTTAAAATTTTGAATTATGATCTTCAATATCACCTAAGTTCTTGATTCTTGTTAATTGACTAAATTTATCTTGTTCTGAACTTTTTCATATTGCTCTTTTAGGTCTCTTGTAAATAAATCCCAAGTATAATGATAATAATAGGGATTCCTTTTAACTACCCATTGTTAGCATTAATAGGGTTTTGTCTCAAAATTTGAAGTTTCTATGTGAATCCTTTACTTATCATCCATAATATTATGCAATTTAAAATATTTATCTATTTGGTTCACCTAGGTAATGTTGGGTCCTTCATTTTTGGAACTGAAATTTTGGAAACTTTTGACTAGGATTTGATTGGAAAATGGTTCTGTAGGAGACTGTCAAAGATAGAGAAATGAATAAGCCAAGAAAAATTAGACGTTGAAGACAATTATAAAATGGTTCTCAAAGGAAACAGAAACAACAGTCAAGTTGGAGTTTGCAAAGACAACCAAAGAAAGATAAGCATGCAAAAGTGTTGTGAAGGCGGAGTTTTGTAGAGGACGCAAAGGAAGAACATGTTGGCATTATGGCATAGGTTTGATGTTATGGCTCTGATGTTGTCCTTGATGGCAACTCATCTTGGTAATAGATCTCAGTTCAGGCACTCAGAAAGAAGAAAAAGGCATATACGCAGGTTCATCTAGACGAAGACGCGTATACACACGTGTTATACGTTATAAAAGCGCGTATATGTTGGGGAACTTACTCTTGGTCCATGGTAGTTAGTCCTTGGGATTTGAACCTATGGTTTTGGACCATGGTGTCTCGTCAGATGTGTTGATCCCTAGTTTTGGGTTCATGGTATTAAAATGTTATGGTTTTGGACCATGGTATTGTGGAAGGCGTAAGACTATAAAAGATGAAGGAGATCATGTGGCAAATGATCATCTGAATTATTATTGAATATCTGAAAAATGGTAGATCTGAATGCTGGTAATTGGGTTATGGTGCAGATCTAGATCTAAATAAAGGAGGAACCTTAGCGAAAAGAAGAAGGATATGTTCTATTGATGGGTCATAATCTTTAAGCTTGAATGATAGTATCTTTATATGATTTTGGTCTATTTTATGTGGCGCTTACTTGATCTATAACACTGATAATTTGGGTTAATTAGTGTTTTTGAATATTTGGAAGAGCGAATTATCCTTTATAGATCTGTACGCAGGTTCAGTGAAGCGAAGGCGCGTATACACGCTGGTTCAGTAAATTAAAACAGCGTATACGCAGGTTGTTCCAAACACAGAAGTGTACGCACGCATGTTGCAGGTTATAGAAATAGCGTATATGCTTTAAGTTGTGATCTAGATGCTTCTGTTTATTGCTACTGTGTTCTGGGTCTAGTGTTTGGTGTGTGGTTTCTGGTATTGTGTTTTGGATGCAGCAGTCAGAGAAGTATCTACTTGATTCAAATATAATTGGTGGAAAGGAGATTGGTTTATTCTTTATGATTGATTGATGTTTATGGATCCAGTCTGAAAAATTATGAAACGTGGTCCCTGGAAGAAAGAGAAGGTTGTAGCCTTCTGTAGGCCAACACCTACGTACTAGTATCTTGGCTAGTGCAAGAGCTAAAGGGAGTTGTAGCTCCCTTCCAGGAGAAGCTGGAGAACGAGAGAGGGTTGTAGCTCTCTGCAGATTGCAGCCTGCATACTAGTAAAGGACTGCACCAGTACATTGTAAAAGAAGTTTCTAATTTAAAAGAAGATAGAGACGAATTGCAGCAGGTGGTTTTCACCCACATTAGGTTTCCACCTTATATCTTGTGTTCCTGTGTGTGATTGTCCTTCTGCTCTGCTTTACTGTCTCTGGTTACTGGTTATTTGAGTCTGCATCACAGATTAACATTCATCATCAGAAATATTAAGTAAATTAAAAGTTTGTTTTGTATACGCGAGTTTCTTTCTACATAGTTGCGTATATACACAGGTTTAATTAACTGAAGTAGCATATATCATCTGTTTTGAAAAAGAATATTTGACTTGATAATACTGATTCAGCCCCCCCTCAGTATTATTTCCAACAATTGGTATCAGAGAAGGTCCTTCAGAAGAAGCTTGATCGCTTGAAGGAAGATCTTTCATCATGAGCAACTATGAGAGGGAAGCATCTATCAGGCCACCGATCTTTGATGGGACAAACTTCGTATATTGGAAGGTAAGAGTTACTAACTATCTTCAATCTCTTGGTACAGAAGTCTGGGATATCATAGATACAGGGTATACTTTTCCATCAGCAACTCCTACAGATCCGGCTGAGAAAAAGAAATATGAAACAAATGCAAAGGCGTTCAATACTCTATTAGGATGCCTATCTCAATCAGAATTTGTCAAGGTAATGCAGTTTAAATCCGCAAAAGAGATATGGGACAAGATAATTCTGAGCTATGAAGGAGATGACCAGGTAAAATGAGAAAAACTTCAAACCCTCAGGATTCAGTATGAAAATCTCAAGATGTATAATGATGAAAGTGTGGCTAATTATTTTCTTCATGTAGATGAGATTGTTAATTGTATGAAAAATTTGGGTGAAGAAACAAAAGAGGCTATTGTGGTTGAAAAAATTTCTAAGGTCTTTGTCCTCTAGATTTGAATCTAAAGTTTTTGCTATAGAAGAAAAGGAGAATCTACAAAACCTTAAAATGTCGTAGCTGCACAGAATTCTAACTGCTTATGAAATGAGGAAAGGAGGTTCGTCCGACATGAGAGTAGTTGTCTTCAAGGCTTCAAGCAAAGGAGAGTACTATGAGTTAGGACACATGCCAGAAGAAGAAGAAGAATCAAATTTTGTCAGAAATATTCAACGGGGTACTGGAAGATTCAGAGGTAAGTTACCTTTAAAATGTTTTGCTTGTGGAAGAGTAGGTCACTATGCTGCCAAATTTCCTCACAAGGAGAAGATTGACAAGGGGAAGGAACCTGTTAGATGGAACAAGAAACAAAATAAGAAAAGCTATTACACTCATGAAGATAGTGATGGACTATCAAATAGCGATGAAGATGAACGAGGTAATCATTATAAACTTTTAATGGCCTTTGAAAATGATGATTACATGGATGCTATAGATGTGGATGGCTTTTATGAAGATATTTCTAGACTCAAAACATGTTTAGAAGAAAAAGATATGATCATTGATACTCTGCAATATCAACTTGATGAAAAGGAAAAATCTCTCGAGAAGTTAGAATGTGAAATTATTGGCCTTAGAAAAGAAATTGAGAAAACAAAGGCCCTTAATCTTAAATTTGTTAAAGGATCTGAAACTCTGAATGAGATTATCAATGTGCAGCGTTCCCCTCTAATCAAAAAAGGTATGGGGTATAATGGATAAGCATCTCAAGCTTCCACTTCCAAAAGTTATCTTGATGCAGCAAGAAGGAGTGAGCAAAGGCCTAATAGAAATCATCAGGTAAATCA
This sequence comes from Pinus taeda, assembly GCA_000404065.3. Taxonomy (NCBI): domain Eukaryota; kingdom Viridiplantae; phylum Streptophyta; class Pinopsida; order Pinales; family Pinaceae; genus Pinus; species Pinus taeda. Next base: position 396,447 of record APFE031218569.1, read on the forward strand.
GGGACAATCTTCCTCAAGAACAAACAAAGACTATCAAGAAAATCAGGGGCATGCTACAAAAAAAAGCTACAACCATCCACAGGTAAAATCTTCCCAATTTTCTTCAAAAATGGATGTCAGTAGAAACTACAATCGGTTGGAGGATAGTCGCGGGAATTTCTTCAATGGCCAATCTTTCTCTTGCCATAATTTTGGTCACAAAGTAGTTCAATGTGTTGCCTATAAAACAATCATGACTAGAGAAGCTCAAAAACAAAGAAGTATGCCTGCAATCTCGAAGAGGACCTATAACAACTTTTCCGCCCTTGATAGTGAAATTGAATGCTCTATTTGTAATAATTTTGGTCATGAAGATTCTGAATGCAGGAGCAGGTTTTGGAAGACAACTCATAAGGAACAAACCTCAAGTGCCAAAAGATGGAGAATGAAGGAACCGCAATCAGAAAGATGTGGGATAGCTTTGTATGCAGAAGGACAGGAAAATCAATGGTACATCGACAGCAGATGTTCGAAGCATATGACAGGTGATAAAGAAAAACTTGAATCATATATTGCTTTAGAAAAAGGAAAGAAAGTTTCTTTTGGAAATGATACCCCTGCAGCCATAAAAGGAAAAGGCATTGCTCAGTTGAAAGAGAAGGGAAAAGCTGGAAATGTTTTGTATGTTGATGGCTTGAGGCATAATTTATTGAGTGTCAGTCAGATGTGCGATAATGGAACTGAGGTAATATTTCGATCAGATGGGTGTACTGTTCATGATCATGATACAGGAAGAACAGTAATCAAAGGCAAAAAAACTCCAAATAATCTATACATATTTGAAGAAGGAGAACAACAATGTTATTTGAGCAAGAATGATGAACACTGGTTATGGCACCGGAGGTTGGGGAATCTAAGCTTTTCACAAATAAGGAAAGCATGCAAATACCAGGCTATTCGTGGTCTTCCAGATATCAAAATTCCAGACAACACCATATGCAAATCATGTCAGTTTGGAAAGCAAACCAGAACTAACTTCCCTGAGAAGGAAGGATCAGCCAGCAGGCCTCTTGAGCTATTCCATACAGATGTATGTGGTCCATTTAGGACAAGGTCTCCTCGAGGAGAAGAATACTTTATATTATTCATTGACGATTTCTCCAGGATGGTTTGGTTAGGACTTATGAAGCACAAGGACGAAGCATTCGAAAAATTGCAATATTTCAAAGCCTTGGTTGAAAATGAATCATATTACAAAATTAAGTGCCTCAGGTCCGACAGAGGTGGGGAGTTTACCTCAAATGAATTTTTCGATTTCTGTGAAAAACATGGAATCAGAAGGGAATTCTCTACAGCTAGGACTCCTCAGAAAAATGGAGTGGTGGAAAGGATGAACAGAACAATCCAACAAATGGCTCGAGCTATGCTTGATGAGTCTGGAACTCCTGCAACCTTTTGGGGTGAAGCCGCATATGCTGCGGTTGTTATTCTCAACAAAACAAATGTCCGAGTGAACAGCACTCAAACTCCGCATGAGCTCTGGTATGGTGAGACTCCTTCGGTAAAGCATTTCAAAAATTTTTGGGGAGCAAATGCTATATTAAGAATACTGATGAACAGCTTGGCAAACTTGAACCCAGAGCAGATGAAGGTATTCTCCTTGGTTATTCTCCCTACAGCAAAGCATATAAATGTTATAATAAAATACTTGGAAGATTGTTGACAGCATTGATGTAGTGGTTGATGAAAAAGGATACATCCCTAGGCAAGTAAATCATGAAAATATCGAAGAGGATGAAGACTACTCTCCAAATCAGACAGATGATGAAGAAGAGACCCATGAAGAAGAAACCCATGAGGAGCCAAAGGAACAAATAAGGATAGAAGAAAAGACTCCTTCCAGATATGTTCAAAAGAATCGTCCAGAATCACAAATTTTGGGGCAAAGGAGACAGGTGTTCAAACAAGAAGAACAATTGCAGAAGCCTCATGCTATTTGGCATTTCTCTCCTCCACTAAACCACAAAATGTAAAAGAGGCAACCAAAGATGAATGCTAGGTCAAGGCAATGGATGTAGAACTTGAGCAGATCTAAAATAACAACACTTGGGAGTTGGTCCCTAGACCAAAATATAAGAATGTCATAGGGACAAAATGTATCTTCAAGAACAAGTTGAATGAAAATGGGGAAGTTATTAGAAACAAGGCCAAACTTGTTTGTAAAGGGTATGCTCAAAAAGAAGGAATAGAGTTTGAAGAAACTTTTGCTCCTGTTGCTAGACTTGAGGCCATCCGAATGTTCCTTTCTCTCTCAAGCTTTTAGAAGTTCAAAGTATTTCAAATGGACATGAAATCAGCTTTTCTGAATGGAGACTTAGAAGAAGAAGTGTACATAGAGCAACTAGCTGGGTTCATTCTTGGGAATGATCCAAATCTTGTATGCATATTAAAAAAGGCTCTCTATGGTCTTAAACAGGCTCCAAGGGCTTGGTACTATCTTTTGGACAAATATCTTCATCAATAACGATTCTCAAAAGGATCAACAGATAGAAATCTCTATATAAAAATTGAAAATGACAAATTGCTAATACTTGTTGTGTATGTAGATGATATTATCTTTGGCAGCAATGAAGAAGCTATGAGTCAAAGCTTTGCCGTGGTGATTCAGAAAGAATTCGAAATGTCTTTGCTTGGAGAACTGACATACTTTCTTGGATTGCAAATCCAACAAAATGAAGGCGGTATCTTCTTGTCTCAAACCACCTACCTCAAGCAGATTTTGAAGAAGTATGGCATGGAAGATTCAAAACCAGTATGTACTCCTATGGTTACAGGATGCAGTCTCAGTGCAAATGATGAATCAACAGCAGTGCATCAGCCAACCTATAGATCCATGATTGGAAGTATACTTTATTTGACAGGTACACGACTAGACATCATGCATGCAGTGGGAATAGTTGGAAGATTTCAGGCAAATCCTAAGAAACTCATCTTCAGGCAGTAAAGAGAATTTTCAAGTATCTTCAAGGAACTCAAAACTATGGCTTATGGTATCCTAGAGATACAGATCTCACTCTTCATGCTTATACAGATGCAGATTGGGCTGGAAGCGTGTGGATGACAGGAAGAGCACAAGTGGTGGAGCATTCTTTATGGGTTCCAGATTAGTATCCTGGTTCAGCAAAAAAACAGAGTTCGATTGCCTTATCTACAGCTGAAGCAGAATATGTGGCAGCTGCATCTTGCTGCACTCAACTCCTTCCTTTGGATGATACAGACCTTGCAGGATTTTCAAATCACTTGTACACCACCTATCCCCATCTTATGTGATAATACAAGCGCAATCAGCATTTCAAAAAATCCTGTCATGCATTCAAAGACCAAGCATATACCGATCAAGTATCACTTTCTTCGGGAACAAGTGTTGGAACAAAAGGTCAAATTGGAGTATGTTCCTTCTAAGGAACAAGTTGCTGACATTTTCACCAAACCACTGCCCAGGGAAACTTTTGAATATCTCAGACAGAAGCTGGGAGTTATGGATATATCATCTTGTTGTTAAATCTTCAGAGAAAATTGGGTGTACGCGTGATGGATAAGGAGTATCCGCGTACATACGCCGTTCGGTACAGAGACAGTCGCGTATATGAAGGTTTGTTGGTTATCAAAAGGAGCAGGCTCTGGTTGAAGATATTTTGATAAGGGTCTGACAGAGACCATTCGGCACAGGTTCAGGGGGAGAAGATAATATTCTAATTATGCATTGTTGGCATTAGTTTAGAAGCTTTTGGTTCTAGTCCATAGCTGTTGTTGATTTCAGGTAAAACAAAGGCAGAAGGCGAACAAAAGGAAATATTGGTTGCTGATCTGAATAATCGTTGTCAGTTGCTGCTGCTATCAGTTGTTGACTTTTATAAGTCATGTTTTCAATAGTCGTCTCTATGTCATGTATCTCTTTCTTATATGGTGTCAAGGTCATGTAACGGCCTATATTAGTTTCCCCACTATGCCTGGGATGAAGATGTAATATTTTTGGTCATCATATGTAAATTTCTGATGTATTCCACTCGGTTGGATGGATGATCCCCACTTGGTTGGGTGATGGATGTATGTACTAAGTCTTATAGTGATAGGAAGGTCTTGTATTGTTATCCAAATCTCGGTTCTTCTTCAAGAACATCTTTTTGCAGATCTTGCCTACAGTCAGGGGGAGCATGGTCAGCACAGAAAATTTCAGCATATACTCAGGGGGAGCACAACCCTTTGCCCTTGATGACAAAGGGGGAGAATGATCTTGGATCTTGGG
>APFE031218569.1:405797-419682 GCA_000404065.3 Pinus taeda
GAGTATGATGCCCTCATAAAGAACGGCACTTGGAAGCTGGTTGATCCTCCATTAGGAACCAAACCAATTGGCTGCAAGTGGGTCTACAAGAACAAGTATAAAGTTGATGCCTCACTTGACAAGCACAAAGCTAGACTTGTGGCAAAAGGTTTTGCACAGAAGGAAGGGGTCAATTATGAGGAGACTTTTGCCCCCACAGCAAAATGGGCTACCATCCGGACACTCTTTGCCCTAGCAGCTCAGAACGATTGTGTTGGAATTATGGCATAGGTTTGATGCTATGGCTCTGGTGTTGTCCTTGATGGCAACTCATCTTGGTGACAGATCTCAGTTCAGGCACTCAGAAAGAACAAAAAGGCATATACGCAGTTTCATCTAGACGAAGACGCGTATACACGTGTGTTATACATTACAAAAGCGCGTATATGTTGGGGAACTTACTCTTGGTCCATGGTAGTTAGTCCTTGGGATTTGAACCTATGGTTTTGGACCATGGCGTCTCGTCAGATGTGCTGATCCCTAGTTTTGGGTTCATGGTATTGAAATGTTATGGTTTTGGACCATGGTATTGTGGAAGGCCTAAGAATATAAAAGAGGAAGGAGATCATGTGGCAAATGATTATCTGAATTATTATTGAATATCTGAAAAGTGGTAGATCAGAATGTTGGTAATTGGGTTATGGTGCAGATCTGGATCTGAATAAAGGAGGAACCTTAGCGAAAAGAAGAAGGATAAGTTCTATTGATGGGTCATAATATTTAAGCTTGAATGATAGTAGCTTTATATGATTTTGGTCTGTTTTATGTGGCGCTTTCTTGATCTATAACATTGATAATCTGGGTTAATTAGTGTTTTTGAATATTTGGAAGAGTGAATTATCCTTTATAGATCTATACGCAGGTTCAGTGAAGCAAAGGTGCGTATACACGCTGGTTCAGCGAATTAAAACAGCGTATACGCAGGTTGTTCCAAACACAGAAGCGTACACATGCATGTTGCAGGTTATTGAAATAGTGTGTATGCTTTAAGTTGTGATCTAGCTGCTTCTGTTTATTGCTGTTGTGTTCTGGGTTCAGTGTTTGGTGTGTGGTTTTTGGTACTGTGTTTTGGGTACAGTTGTCAGAGAAGTATCTACTTGATTCAAATCTAATTGGTGGAAAGGAGATTGGTTGATTCTTGATGATTGATTGATGTTTATGGATCCAGTCTGAAAATTTATGAAACGTGGTCCCTGGAAGAAAGAGAAGGTTGTAGCCTTCTGTAGGCCAGCACCTACGTACTAGTATCTTGGCTAGCGCAAGAGCTAAAGGGGGTCGTAGCTCCCTTCCAGGAGAAGCTGTAAAATGAGAGAGAGTTGTATCTCTGCAGGTTGCAGCCTGCGTACTAGTAAAGGACCGCACCAGTACATTGTAAAAGAAGTTTCTAATTTAAAAGAAGATAGAGACGAATTGCAGCAGGTGGTTTTCACCCACAATGGGTTTCCACCTTATATCTTGTGTTCTTGTGCATGATTGTCCTTCTGTTCTGTTTTACTGTCTCTGGTTACTGGTTATTTGTTTCTGCAACACAGATTAATAATCATCATCAGAAAGATAAAGTAAATTAATAACTTTCCTTGTATACGCGGTTTTCCTTCTGCATAGATGCGTATATGCGTGTGTTTAACTAACTGAAGTAGTGTATATCATTTGTTTTGGAAAAGGAATATTTGACTTGATAATATTGATTCACCCCCCCTCTCAGTATTATTTCCAACAGAACAAGCACGTTGGAGAATGAAGGAACCTAAGGTGATAAGGATCAGAGTAAACAAGTAGGATCTATAAGAGTTAAAGGGAAGATGGTGGAAAGGAGAGACAAGGACTCTATACTGAAATGTTGTTGCTGTGTTGTTTGAGTAATTTCGTCTTGTTCTCTATCTCTCTCTCTCTCTCTTAATTCTATGACATAATTTGATCCAACAATGGTTGGACGTTTTTCTTGTAATCAATCTTGATATGATGAAAGGATGTAATGATGTAATGATCTACATGTTAATGAAAAAAGAGTTGTGGTAACGTTTTGTGTGTTTGAACTATGATTGAAAGATTGAACCCTTTTAAAAAAGAAATCTTTAGCATGAGATCGAATGCTCTTTTCTCTTTCGATTTATATTGAAGATCTATTATTTCTTTGTATTAGATAATTACAGATGAGATAATTATGATAATATTGCATGAAATGGTTTATCTAATGTGTTAATCTTTGATGCCATGTTCTTATCCCTTACCTTACTAAGTCTCGACATGCCTCGAGTGAGATTCCTCTCTTTCTTCTTAAGTGAAGTGAAAATGTCGGTGTAATGCTAGACTACTTCAGACTCTTTTGTTGGCGCTGTGCGTTTGAACCCATGGTCAATATCTGTTGCAATTTTACGCCAAAAAATGGTTTGTTATCGGGACCCTACATATATTCAAGGGATCTATACCATGGTTGCGAGGATCCTGAGAGTAGATATTCAAGATTGGTGGCATAAGCAAGTTGATTGATTTTTTCTCCAACAAGTGTAGTTTAGAGTGGGTAAAAAATGATTTTATATACACAAAACCTGTCAGTGGCCAATATGTAATATTTTGGTGTAAGTTCCCTAAAGAAATTCAAAATTGGGTGGGTTGGTTGCAAATCAAGGGAGGAGCAAGGAATCATCATGGATCTCCTCATACTTGGACTACAACTGATTTAGTTTAGCTATAGGTTGGATATGGAACTAACAAGAGTTTTTTATTTTTGGGTACAAGCAACCCTATAGAGCTATATTATTGAATTCGCTACAGAAGATAATTTATCATTTTCCAAAGTTGAGGTTGTGTTTAGGTACGAGTTGCAAGGGAGGTTGGTAAAGGAAATCCTCCTCTGGATAAAAGTTTTGATGGAGTAATAAAATTTACTATCATTCTAGGGACAAAATATGGAAGCTTAAAACTTTAATTACTAGGGCTACGATCTAGAAAGGTGATGTTACCTAGTTGAAAAGATGAAGATGTTCTTGCAATGTACACAGATGAGTTGCGTAGGGATCAATATTTGATAGCACAAAAGAGGGCACAAATAATCGATGAATGGTGGGAGAAAAATTTACATGACATCCAAAGGCGATGGAGGGAATTGCACCAAATAGGGGAGGTGTGGAGTAGTCCAAGGGTGCACATAGGAGGGCCAAGTAGCTTGGGGTTGCAGCGAATGAAGGGGAGTGACAGTATGGGTCCAAGCTAAATGGGAGGTGCCAGAACCTCAACTGAAAGGTATATGGAAGGAAGTAGTGGAATTCCACATGTACTAGAAGGCGTAAAGACACCAACTCAACCCTTATGGCCTATATTTGGAATAGCAAGCCAAGATATCCCTCCTGATGAAGAAATGCATTTTTTGATGGGGAGACTATTTTATGAAGATGATACCTCCCCTATAAGTGATACTTCATTGCCCAATAGCATAGTTAGCACCTTCCCTGACCTCCCCTTGGTACGTTATCAAGACCTTGCACATTTTATTTCAAATCTAGCTAAATTCATAAAAGAATAGTGAAATAAAACCCACGAACAAAAATGAATATAACATATGATCTAGGAAACCCTTATGGGAGAAAATCCAACTATAAGGTGAGGCTACTCTACTCTCTCTTTCTCTGAATTGAAATGGATTTAAGTACAAAGGAGTGAGACCTATGGTCTATGGGATACTAAAGTACACAAACTCTATTTTTGTATCCACTCTCCACTACTTTACATATCTATGCAACAAAATGAACTCTAATAGAATGGAACCCATTTTCCTCCTAGTGGCCCGATTATTTTAACAAGATCTTTCAACATATATCATTATGCATAATATAAAAGATTAATATCATAGATGAATTAGTATGCATTGAATGGGGTTTTATTATTATCAGAATATTTTTACAGAGATGATAACATGATACACATAGTCTTCCTTCTCAGATTGACTACTGTAGCATTTAACATATATGTGTTAGCCGAAGCTTAAGAGATCCATAGGCTACCTGGCATGCAAGCAAGCTGAGACCAGAAAACACACTCGAGCAGCAGACTAACTAAATGATTTAGCCACTTTAGGTTCACACTAGCGTCAAGCACTGATGCGTAGGCTTCTCAAATCAAACTAAGGACTTAAGCTATTCTCGTGTTGCAAGCAGTTCAGACTGAACGTTCGCAGATGCAGAGCAGGAGAAGACTCAACAGACTTAGACTCCTCATGACCAACCTCACTCAAATGAATCTTACCTTGCAATTATTTTTATTTATAGAACTTAAAGGGGAACAAACATCCGTGAGATGTCCTGTACAGACTCGTGACTCAAAAGAAAGATGTTGTACTAGCTAGATTACTTTTCTGAAAGCTAGATTCGAGCATGAAAGGACTGTCCCATGTTATCTCGTCCCTTCTCCTTTTAGGGATAGCCAGAGGCATATGGGGACCAAATCTAGGACACGAAATTACTATTGAAAGACATAAAGTTGAGATTTGCAAATCTCATTATTGTACATAAGGATTACACAGTGGAGATTCTAGGACAAGGGAACCCACGAAAGCTCGTCCAACACCAAAGTCGGTTGGAAAGATGACACATTACAGAGTATAGTAGTCAATTTGAGGGTACGTGTAGTGCTGATAGTTCCATTTTTCAATCAAGTATTTGGAGAAGTACTGGACCCTCAATTCTTTTTCAGATTCCCAGGCCTGTGAGCTATGCATGTCAGGTGGGTCCTCGAAATTGATGTTGAGAAAAGGATTCGAGGTTGGATCAATCTGTCCATGAAAGTCATCATAGCTCGAGCTGCTGGAAATTGTCCTAGCCTTGTAGTGATTAGTAACAAACCATCGAATATGACCACATCTCCGCATTCCTTGTAGAAATGATAGATCTTTTATCTCCATCATATTCCTTACTGATTTGTAGAGTTTTTCGGTGACAAGGGCACTTGGCTGGTGTCGAGCGATAAAAATGGTCTTTTTAACTCCTAATTACCTTCACATTAATTATCAACCCAGGGACGACTTTTTATTTCAAGAGTGTACTCAGTCTGAGGCGGCTATTTACTCAAGAGTAATGTTTTGTAGTATAGTGCTTAAAATCCAAAAGTAAATGAATGCTTGAAAAAAAATCTACTTACAGCAAAATACCTTGAAGCCTAAATCATTCATTCGGAAAAATAAGCAATGTATCATTCAAGGGTCTAGTAATAGTAACTCATCCTTTTAGAAACTGATGTAACCAAAAGTAATCAAGGAACAGATCATCAATATGGGGACTAGACAGCAAATTCCAATGCCCACCATAGTTTCAGATCATTCTGCACACTAAAGCAATCAATAACGCAAATAACAGAAAATGGAACAACAATTAAGAAATGTAACAATAACTGAATTCAATAAGCAACAACACCTTAGTCTACAAGAATAAAAGCAACAATCGTGTTCTACAAAAATCAAATGGCAATCCCCTATCTTTAAAGATGAATCAAATAGCAAACGGTAAATAGAACAACATTGATTAATGATAGAATATGGAACAGTGCTTGAAAGCCAAATACAAATGCATAATAACTTAACACACGGCACACATTAATAGTAATCTGATCTTGCTAATCCACTTATCAGTCTTAGTTATAAAGAATATGGTTGTATTTTATAATGGAACAGCAACGTCAATAGATTCAACAATTGTAAGGAAATATAATCTCTAAGATGAATTCAGTAATACCAATTAATAAGTTTTACAACACAGATACGCTGTAATTGAACAACAATATATTCTGTAAGGATCAACAACGTTATATCAATGATTGAAAGAATATCAATGCGTTACCAAGTCAAGATGAATCAATACGACATTCCTGGCATTGAGAACGATATTACTTAGTTGAACATGAATCGAATATAACAGAACCGTGATGTAAAATAATAGAACATACCAGATTACCAAATAACGCTAATAAGCAAAACCACGCGTAAACCAAGAAGATAATATATAGCAGCAGCAACGTACTCCAATAGAGGCTGGGCCCTTAGCCGCCAGCGGATGCTGTTGGGTTACTTCAGATGAAAAAAATGAACAACAACTCCAAAATCAGGTATTAATCATTAAATGGTGAAATCATTACAACAGCTGAAGCTTTGAGACGTACAGCTGAAACAATCCTTTCTTCCTCCTATCCTATCATGAATTCTTAATTCTAAATCTCTAATTCCAAATCCTCAATTCTCCATTCTCTTATCCATCCCTCTCCAAATTAATCATACCCTTCTCTGATCTCTGTTCTCATTTAAATAACGAGAGATCAGAGAGAAGTTACAACAAAGATAATTACAACATGATTTCTATTACAAAATTGGATTGATTCTAACCAATTGATCAACAAGAAAATATATTCCCATTCAACTTTTAACAAGAGCAAGGCGAATTTGGTCTTTGCAGCCGAGATTTGGAGGACGGCCGCAACAACAAATCTAAGAAAATCATGCTCAAAGAACCCTGTGTTTCTCTCAGTACAAGCCAAATTTGGGCAAACTATTCTCTACTAAAGTTAATTGGGTCCGTTCTAGACAAAACCCATGTTCCAAATTTTCCAAATTCTTCTTCATTTGCCCACAATATCAACTACAAACTTGTCACTTCTTATTCCAGCGAATTTCCGAGTTGGCACTTTTAATAGTCAAATCTTCAATCTAGAAATTATCTTGGAGGTTAAAAATGGTGAATAATGTTACAACAAATTTATTGAAACTATCATTGATAAAATCATGCATAATCATCAATTTATTAAAAATAAAGGAAGATAAATAATATTCATCCATAAAATCCTAAATCATTTATAAAATGGATTTAAATGATAAATTATAACAAATGATATAATAGAGAAGAGTAAAAATGGATGAAATAAGTGTTACAAAGTGGTCGTATTCATGGCCCAACAGCTAGGTGAAACCAGGAATTTTAAGCATGGTAAAGGAGTAAGGTTTAGTGAAAAGTGCTGATAAACCATAGATTCTCCACCATTCCACGAACCAGTCTGGAATAGAGTCCTCTTCCTCCATGTCTTCAATTGTCATTCCTTCAAAGAGGAAAGAAAACTGCATGGAATAAAACAGGTTAGCAGAATAATTTTGGAGATTCATACCTGAGTAAAATGCATTCTTTTGGTGATCTTCATCAAAATCTACTCTGTTGAGATGATTGTCAAATCTTTTGAAGGTAATATGAAAACTTGTAATCCGATCATTGTCTTCATCATCTCTTTCAATCACATAGGCAATGCCCCCAATATGCCTTAGATATTCCAGGGCTTCAAGAGCTTCTTCATTCATTTCTTCCTGCATAGTTTCTATCCACAAACAAGGAATGTCTGTCTTATACCTGATTTCTTTGAGAGGATACCATTCGTCATCAAGATCTAGAAGAGACATTTCTAAATCATAGCTTACCCATCCAGTTGGTGTTTCTATTTGCACAGTGTCATCATTTCTTCTTATGAAGTTACATGATAATGCAAGAATGGAATGTTCTGATAGAAATTCATGGCTTAACATATCGGCAAAACTATTTTTATCACTAGGCACGAATTCAATTTCAAAATTGTATTGACTGAGTTGCATAACCCACCTGACCATTGCAACATCTTCGAACTCACATTTTTTAATATCATATTTTAGTGCTTGACAATCTGTTCTTACGGCAAACTTTGTATAAATGACAAAGTCTTTGAACTTGGCTATGCCCAAACAGACTGCTCTAAGCTCCTTCTTCAAATTGGACCAATTCAACTGACTTTTGGCCCATAATCTAGATGCATATTGACAAATTTCTATTTCTTTCTCACTGTTGGGGTTCTTTTGACATAGAACTGCTCCCCATCCTGCATAGCTAGCATCTGTCATAACTATTTTTTCCCATTCTTCTCTGAAAGGGGAGAGAGGTTGAATTTTTCTAACCTTCTCCTTTATTTTCTTGACTGCTTCAGTGCAGTCACTATTCCAAGGTATCAAAACCTTTTGACGTCTTTGATTCAATATTCTTCTTTCTTGGGCATAATGCTTCAGAAACTTAGAAATATAATTCAGACTTCCCAAGAACCTCTGCAACCGAGTTTTATCTTTAATTTCATCTGGAAGGTGATCAACAAAATTTAGGCTTCTTTGAATCACGTTGTAGGAGCCATATTGGATGTTATAGCCCAAGAAATCTATCATTGGCCTGAATAATTTCATTTTTGATTCTGACAAAACAATTCATTTCTCCTTAACCCTGCACAGAAAGATCTTCAAATGTTTGCTATGATCAAGGATATTGTCATAATTAATCAATAAATCGTCAATATACTTTTTCAGGAATTCCTCCGTCCCTTCAAAAGTTTCATCCATTATTCTATGGAATGCCGAGGGTGCATTTATTAGCCCAAAAGGCATAATATTCCATTTGTAATGTCCTTCAGGCACAGAGAATGCAGTTTTCCATTTATCTTCTTCTTTAATTCCTACTTGCCAAAATCCAGATTTCAGATCAAACTTGGAAAATATCTTAGACTTAGAAATTTGAGCAAGTATAGAAGAGGGTTTAGGCAGTGGATATGCATCATAGTCTAGAATACTATTCAGAGGTTTGTAATTCACAACTAGTCTGGGCTTACCTCTGGCTATTTCAGAATGTTTATTAACATAGAATGCAAAACATGCAATAGGACTCTTACTTTTCCTGATAAGTCCTTTCTTCAGCAAATCTTTGATTTCTTCTTTGCACATTTTTAGTTGTTCTACATTCATTTCTATTACCTTTGATCTCCTCAATTTTCCACTAAAATCTTTTTTAAGAGGAATTTCAACTTCCTGCTTATGGACATGCCAGAAGGCATTTGGGTCATCTTAACAACATTCTTTAAACTTAGAAGTCAGATCTGCCATCTCTTTAGAATACTTTCCTTTGTCCAGATGTTCTTTTGTTTTTAGTATGTCTTTTTTCATTTCCATTTTAGCCAATAAATTTTCCATTCTTTCTATTCTCTTCAATCTATTAGGAGAGTTTGAGTTAATAAATGGAAAAAAAAAATCTTTATCCTCTAGACTGACAAAGTAACCATACCTTTGGCTGGCACTGTCGAGCTTAGCTCCATGCTTTTCAAAGTTTTGGAAGAATGGTGTGCCGAGATACATTGCACAATCCATTCCTGGAACTACAGGGCAGACAAGATGCACACCAATTTTCTCTGTTAAGAATACATCTACCTTAGCTTCTGTTTTTGTGACAATATCTCCACTAGATGTAGTAACCCTTGGACAAGCTGTTGGTCTTCTGAGATGTGCACTTACCACAGTGTCACTTACAATATTCAAGTGAGAACAAGTATCCATAAGAACTTTCTAGTATTCATATTGGTTCCCAATGTTTATCTTCATTTTGACGCAGTACATGACATCTCTGTTCACAATATTGCATCCCAAATCTTTTGTATCTGTATCTTCTTCTTCACATGTATCTTCATGCTGGTACATTTGTGTCAATATTGGGCTGCCATGGTATGTCCAGTTTTCTGTTTTCCCTGATACAGGAGGATATTGTGATGTTGAGGCTTCCTGTGATTTCATCAATTTAACTAATAGATCTCTGTCATTTTCTATATAGAGTCTTTTGTTTTCCTTTACTGTCTTTCTCAGCTCTTTGATTGCTTGATGAATGCTAGGCAATGTTTGTGGCAAATCTTCACCAAAATATTCATTTCTGAATTGCCTGGTTAGGGCCTCAACTGAGAACAAAGATGCAGTGGAACGTACCCTTTATTTGGAGAATTCTTTGAATTAGAGGGTACTTTATTTAAATGATATGTTAACAAATATTTATATATGTCCTTGAGTTGTGGATCAGTGGCTTCCATCATCTGTGTGAAGAAATTTCTGCTGATCTCTTCATAATCTATCTTCATCATATTGAGTGTGTTATAGCTACAGACATCAGGATCACTGCACTCACAATCTTTGCATTCTGTGCAATGAGGATCTCTGCAAGGTTCCTCATCTGAAGACTCATATGAATACATAAAATTCAAATCATTCTCTGATTCTGTATTAGAAGATAAAATTTCATCACAGCTACATGGCAAATCAAAGAAATTAATTTTCCTTTTTTGTTTCTCTATGGCAGCTTCTTCTTTGACTTGTCTTTCTTCGTTTTAGGGCAGTTTGGAGCTGTACGCCCTTTTTTATTATAGTTGTAGCATATGATTTCTTTTTCTTTAGAAAACATTTCTGTATGTTTATACAGTTTCTTCTTGAAATGTTTCTTTTCTGGAACTCGGGAAGACCGGGAAATTTTCTTTGAATGTTTATACTTTCTTCTTCTCCGCCCCTCAGAATTGCCAGCCTTGTCGAGGTGCCATTTCTTACAGAGCTGCTGATAACCATGTGGTTTCTTTGGATTTGTGGCGGCTCTGGCAATCTTCATTTGGGAACAGAGTTCCACAATAATAGCTTTTACAGGTTGCGTTATGATTCCAAATTTATAGTCTCCAACTTTCCCTGGTAGCTTATTTACAGTTGCAGAAGAGACCCATTGAGGAAGAGATGCCACAAATATCTCTTTCCATTTGGGTTCCAGAATAAGATCTAGAGACAGGGAATGTAATCTATGAAGAAATTCATTAAAGTATTCATCAAAATGCTGCATATTATGGAGCTTCATAGCCAGCAAAGTGATGGTCATTATTTCATTAGTTATTTGAGGAAAACCAATGAAATTAAGATGGGTAACTGGATCCATATAGGTAGAACTATCTTCATTCAAAACTACTGATTGGTCCCAATGGGGAAGTAGATTTGGTTCTTTTATAGTTTTAGCTTTTAACCAAGCATCCAATGCACCTTCAAACCTACCAATTATTCTTCTAGTGGAATTTATGGGACCAATGTCGTCTGCAAGATAAGTTCTGTAACATACAAGCATAGAATGCAAGATAGACATAACTTCGGCCTCTGTGCAGTTATCAATATTCCATGAATAGGTGGAATTTGCAGACCAATCTTTGTGATATTCAGATTTCATAAGACTTCGGTCTGGAGTAGGATTCTAAGTGGTTTCCCATCTAGATCTAGAAGAAGTGGCATTGACTTGGTTTTCGATATTTTCATGAGGGGTCATTATGCCAAATTGTTCTTTATCTTGTGCAGAGAAATTATTAATACAGGCTTCAAGGTCCTCGAGTTCAGAGGGAACATCGATCTTGTGCAAGCTAGTATCTACTTCATCTTTCTCTTCTTCTTCATGTTTGGAAGAATCTCCAAACAAAAAACTTGATATGCTTCCTTTAAAGGCTTCTTCAATGTCTTTTGGTTTGGCAGGAGCAGGAGTAGGACCAAAGAAACTAGGATTTGCGAAGAGAGAATATGGATGTGTGGAAGTAGGAGGTGGAAAGTTTATAGTGCTCGGAGCTTTTATGAGGCTTTCCACCGAAGGAGTAAGAGAATAAGGAACTGTAGTTTTGGGACCTGAAAATAGAGTAGCTAACTTATAAGCCTCTATAGTAGGCTTCTTTTTCAAAGAGTCTACTCCTGTAAAGACTTCCCAAACTTTCTTCTTGATTATATCAAGGCTTGTATTGACCTTGACAATCTCTTTTTCCATGAGCAACTGTAGCTTCATGGATCTTCTTCTCTGTCTGCAAAGAGAGTTTGTCTAGACTTTGGCCTATAGTCTGATTATTCTCCACCAAAGTCTTAATACTGTCATTGAGACAGATAGTATTGTAGTCTTGTTTTTGTAGAACTCTGTCAAGCATGACTTTCATCTTAGAACGAGCAGTTTCTACATAATCAAATCTAGATTTAACAAACTTTTCAAGACTAGACAACACAAATTTTGTCCAGTTTGTAGCAGCAATAGAGTCTTTGGCTGCTAAAGAGTGATCATCAAGATGAGATGGGAGTAATTTGTACATTTTTCCATCCTGACCTCTTATTACAAAATTTTTCCATGGTGGAAACTCTGTTTCTATTTCAAAGATAGAGCCATCAAGGAGTTCCCACTTATGCTTATTTGGAGTTCCAGTTCTAATCATGTTTACATGGAGCTAAGAACATATTTCTCTAATCAATTCCTCTCCTTTCATCCTGACACTTATCAAAGATCTTGGAATATTCAATTTGGACAACATGTTCTGAACCTTAGGATGAAATACTGGAGAACTCAGAGGAGGAGGAATTACTACAGGATTTTGTTTCAACTTTTCTTCTACAAATTTTTCTGGATCCTTGACTCTTTTCTGACGGGCTTCATTTCTGAACTGTTTAGTCAGGGACTGTTCTATTTGGTTTATAGAAGGATAATACCATTCGTAGAATGATATCCATTGATTTTGTGCTCTCATCCACTCCTTCCATTTATCATTATTCTGTTTGTTGAAGGATGATCTATACTTATTTTCCAGAAGGAGTAATTCTTGCATATACAGATGTTCTTTTTCATGTGTGAAAATATCCCAATTGAACATCTTCTTCTTCCAGACATCTTCTAGATCATAGGGACCAATCCCTTTGAAATTTTTTTAAAAGGAAACTATTTCGGAATCAGAAGGGATTTCAACAAACTTTGGGATTTTATCAATAGGATTTCTCCTATACGAAGTGTTACGCAGTAATTTGTCACCGTTGGTCACCGTCCTTGTTAACCCCTCGCTGTCACACATTGGAGGACACATTTACGGACCTGTGACCAGTGACATAACTTGAAAACACTTGCATTGAGGTCTCCTGAGTATGAATTTCAATAACCCTGAAGACACCCTTCTGAGATTAACCTTAAAAGATACCTTTTTTCCATTAGCGCGACACAACAGTGTCTTACCCGCGCCAATGTCCCAGTCCCTACAAAGAGGGCGCGCCCATAGACGCTCTTCCATAGAGCACGGCCCGCGCCACACAATTTGGGCATGATTTTTGGCCAACGCGCACTGGAATGCTTTTTCCTCCATAACTCACCCAGTTCCCTGAAGGAAAAATCCCATAAAAGCAGTCAGGTGTCGTCTTTTCTATCCAGGACAACCCAGCTCAATGGTTATTTTGGGACAATGCCCAAAATCTCAGAAGGTGTCCACATACGACGTATATCTCTTCTCCCCCCATCTATAAATGCCTGTCTCCCCACATTGAACAGGCTAGTTTTTGGAGCGAGTGTTAATATTGCCAAGCGTGAACAAACTAGTGAGAGAGAGATAGTATTGAGCTAAGAGCTAAAAGAGAGGTTATGTTGCCGGATTGTGGAGAGAGAAAGTGACTTTGCAAGACATGTCAGACTGACTGTCGACCCAGCTAGAGGAGATTTGCAGCGTCAAGCCTTAAGTGGTTGTAATTCTTCTCTCTTTTCTATTAATGATAAGCGACTGTTATTATGGTTCCATTCATGTGTTCTACTGGTAATATGTGAATTATATCCTGCTTGACTGATATATAGCTGTACGATTTTGGATTTTATGCTTGTTTGTGGGTTGTTCTTCATTTTGTGCAGGTGTCCATGCGTGGAGCGCAAGGATAGCGACCGGCCAGAGCTAGAGGACAGGGGCGACACTTCTCCCACAGCAAACAGCATTGGATCCCAGGTTGGTCTCCCTGATCGACTTCTAAATTGTATAGTTAGGAACTTGCATGCAGCGTGATTGATTGTTGCTAGACCCCTGTGGGGCTAGTGGGATCCACCTCTGTCCGCAGAGGGGATTTACCTCCGCAACAAATTGGCGACTCCGCTGGGGACGTTGTCTATTGTTGTTTGTGTTATATTGTCTGATTTGTAAATCGTGGACGGAGCCTGAAGAGCGGCCAGGTAGCCTTCGAAACACTTCCGCTATGCGG
>APFE031218569.1:420662-432845 GCA_000404065.3 Pinus taeda
GTGTCCATGCGTGGAGCGCAAGGATAGTGACCGGCCATAGCTAGAGGACAGGAGCGACACTTCTCCCACAGCAAACAGCGTTGGATCCCAGGTTGGTCTCTCTGATCGACTTCTTAAATTGTACAATTATGAACTTGCATGCAGCGTGTATGATTGTTGCTAGACCCCTGTGGAGCTAGTGGGATCGCCTCTGTCCGCAGAGGGGATTTACCTCCGCAACAAATTGGCGACTCCACTGGGGACTTTGTCTATTGTTGTTTGTGTTATATTGTCTGATTTGTAAATCGTGGACAGAGCCTGAAGAGCGGCCAGGCAGCCTTCGAAACACTTCCGCCATGCGGAAGTGAAGTAGATCAACGCCACTTCAGTCCATCTCCGGGTTGATTTACAAACTGGACAGCATCGATCTTGCTTCGCATGTCGTTTTTCTGTCATTTTCTTGTCTGAACAATTTCTTTGATTGGAGTTCTTGCTATCCTTCACTCACTGGCTCTGGCTACTTTTGGCCTTCTATCTTCAAAGATTGCATTCTTGCAGTCCGTTCCTGTCACGAGTGCCAAATTTTCCAACGAAAGATGCGGGCACCCGCTGCTCCTTTGCACCCCGTTGTTACCATCGGCCCTTTTACCAAATGGGGCATTGATTATGTTACCTGTAACCCTCGCTCGGCCGGGGGGCATGGGTACATTATTGTCGCCGTGGATTATTTTACGAAATGGACCGAGGCGATGCCTACACTCAATGAGGACGGTCACACAGCGGCACAATTCTTGTTTAATCATGTTATCTCGCGATTTGGAGTCCCTCAAGCCATCGTCACTGACCACGGAAAGCACTTCCGGAACCATATGATGACAGAACTAACAACCCAACTGGGCTTAAAGCACGATAGTTCTACCCCGTACTATCCTCAATCCAATGGCCAAGTCGAAGCGATCAACAAGGTTTTGATTACTATGCTTCAGCGCATCGTTGGCATACACAAGTCCAACTGGCATTTAATGTTGTTCCCTGCTCTGTGGGCTTATCGAACCTCCGTGAAGGATGCCACTGGTTTCACCCCGTTCCAACTAGTCTATGGACTAGAGGCTACCCTTCCGATCGAATGTGAGATCCCTTCATTAAAATTAGTCGTCGAGCTGCTTCCTAACACTACCCCATTAGAAGAACGCCTCCTTTATTTGGAGCGTCTGGATGAAACTCGTCGCCTGGCTAATCTGGCCGTCGAAACACAAAAGAGGCGGGGCAAATCTCACTTTGACCAGAATGTTCATCCACGTTCCTTTAATGAAGGAGACTTAGTTCTCCTATATGATCAGGCAAATGAAAAGTTAGGACCAGGGAAACTCGAATCCATGTGGTTAGGCCCTTATATTGTCAAGAAAGTCTTGGACAAAGGAGCCTATGAGTTAATATATTATGAAGGAAATCCTCTCGCGCAGCCTCGCAATGGGCTGTATTTAAAAAGGTACTATGCGTGATTCTAGTACGCTTCTTGTTGTATATACATGTATTTTACCATTGTCTAAATGTGTTAAAATTTTGTGGAAGCTCTATTGTCGCCTATTGCTTATTGTGTCCTTCGCTTCTTGATCAGATGTCTAGTACGCCTTATATTGGTTTCGCTGATGGTGCCTGTCGCAGCACTCGTAACTTATCCTCTGCGGCATGGGTGATCTACGATCATCATGGTAAACTGGTAGATCTTCAAGGTGTCTGTTTGGGTCATACCACGAATAATGTTGCCGAATATTGCGCCGTAATTGAACTACTTACTGAAGCAATTAATCTTGGCATTCAGACATTAGTGGTAAACCTGGATTCCCAGCTTGTCGTCCACCAGCTCAATAGGCATTATTCCGTCAGAAACCATCATATTTTAAGGTTGTATTTACATGTAAACTTGTTAGAAAGGAATTTTGAATTTATTACATACCAACACATTCCACGACATTTGAACGTAGTATCTGATACATTGGCTAATCATGTATTAGATAGACATCTGAGAAATTTGTAAATGTTACCTAATGGTCCGCTTTCAACTCTTTTCCTGACCTTTTAAAGCGGAAAAGATTTCCGAGTTGTCCCTCTTGGCTCGTTAAACAGTTACCAAGAGGCAGTCGTTTTAAGTTCTTTTATCGACTGTTTAAACACTAAAAGATTACCGGGTTTTTGTTGTTTCAAACTCGTTAATGGTTGCGAAACAATGTGATTTTGATCCCTTTTTTACTTTTTCAGATCAGAGTCACTACTCATGAAAAGTACTCCTCGGTCGTAATGATCGGGTGGTTCTTTCGGGTATCATTTTACACTTTTTCGGACCCGAGAGACACAACTTTACGAAAAAGGACCTCTAGAGCTTTCTTTTCCGTGTCTTTTTCAAACTCTCTAAACATGAAAAAGACTCCGAGTTTTACCTATGTCGGACTCGTTAAACCCTGACGACAGTGGACTCGTCATTATGATGAGACTTGAGCTTCTCCTCCCTAGGGCTCGTTAAAATCTTACTAGGTTGGATTCGACCGAAGGTTGAACTTATATCGCAAGCATATGCTATCCCCATCAAGCTTGTTAAAAATAATCGGGGTACGAGCCAAAAATGGCGGGGGGAAAAAGAAAATTTTGGAACCACAGTCATAAGTCGTGTCGGCAGTATGTCGCTCTTGAACATGGCACTCCTGTGCTTTCGCGTCAGGGTGGGGATATCTGATTTGAACTTTCACTTGCCTCCGTGGGTTTGGGTGATCCTATTTGACCTCTCATCTGCTCACTGCCTCGTCATCGTGACCTCTGATATAGTGATGTCAAATACTGCCAACTTCACTGTCATGCCGTCAATATGTTCAAGAGAAGTTGACCTCTGCAAGAAACCGCCTCCACTTGATAGTTCATAAATCTCATTTCACAACATTGTATCTTCCCGTCTCACGTTGATGATGTGGGAAACATTATGGCCCGCCTTCAACAAAGACCACTTCCTGTCGACTTCAGCTCATTATCCAGGAAAGTGGCCTAGAGACTCTCTTCCAATACCTTGGAGCCTGCATGCCTCAATGGCAGGTTCTTCGTATTCGACGCGAGGTTTTCATCATTGGCCTCCGATCGGATAACTCTACGGGTATTCGACGTCGGCTCATGCATTCACACGCCGTAGACTGTACCTGTAGTACCTTGAGGGCCATTGTCATTATTGGTGGTACCTATCACGTCTGTTAACAGTTTTCATTATTGACTGGTAATCAGACGATGTCCAAGCATGTTCGACTTCAGCTTACATGTTCACATGCTTGGACTTGTACTCGTGTTCGGGTCGAGATGGAGCGCAAGACCCTGGATTATGTCTGTTGTAATCCAGGCGTGATTTTGATACATGACTCTTTCACTGGATGGCTGCGACCATACCGGAGTCTATTCATCGATCCCAACTAGATGGCTGCGTCCATACTACGGATCTTGATTATTGTGTACTCTGTCAATGGATGGCTGCGTCCATACCGCATACATCATGTATTTGGACTATCATACTGTATCTCTCCATGCAGATTCTTGGCGGCAGTTGGATATGATCTTGTAAAGCACTTCACCTCTCTCTCTTTCTCGAGGCTCATGCTTTAGGGGGCATCTGTTACGCAGTAATTTGTCACCGTTGGTCACCGTCCTTGTTACCCCCCCATTGTCACACATTGGAGGACACATTTACGGACTTGTGACCAGTGACACAACTTGAAAACACTTGCGTTGAAGTCTCCTGAGTATGAATTTCAATAACCCTGAAGACACCCTTTTGAGATTAACCTTAAAAGATACCTTTTTTCCATTAGCGCGACACAACAGTGTCTTACCCGTGCCAATGTCCCAGTCCCTACAAAGAGGGCGCGCCCATAGACGCTCTTCCATAGAGCACGGCCCGCGCCACACAATTTGGGCATGATTTTTGGCCAGCGCGCACTGGAATATTTTTTCCTCCATAACTCACCTAGTTCTCTAAGGAAAAAACCCATAAAAGCAGTCGGGTGTCATCTTTTCTATCCAAGACAACCGAGCTCAATGGTTATTTTGAGACAATACCAAAATCTCAGAAGGTGTCCACATACGACGTATATCTCTTCTTCCCCCATCTATAAATGCCTGTCTCCCCACATTGAACAGGCTAGTGTTGCTATAGTGCTAAGAATTGACAAGTTAGTGAGAGTGATAGTATGAGCTAAGAGCTGAAAGAGAGGTTATGCTGCCAGATTGTGGAGAGAGAAAGTGACTTTGCAAGACATGTTAGACTGCTGACCCAGTTGGAGAAGATTTGCAGCGTCAAGCCTTAAGTGGTTGTAATTCTTCTCTCTTTTCTATTGAATGATAAGCGACTGTTATTATGGTTCCATTCATATGTTCTACTGGTGATATTTGAATTATATCCTGCTTGACTGATATATAATTGTACGATTTTGGATTTTACGCTTGTTTTGGGCTGTTCTTCATTTGTGCAGGTGTCCATGCGTGGAGCGCAAGGATAGTGACCGGCCATAGCTAGAGGACAAGAGCGACACTTCTCCCACAGCAAACAGTGTTGGATCCCAGGTTGGTCTCTCTGATCGACTTCTTAAATTGTACAATTAGGAACTTGCATGCAGCGTGTATGATTGTTGCTAGACCACTGTGGGGCTAGTGGGATCGCCTCTGTGCGCAGAGGGGATTTACCTCCGCAAAGTATGTATGAAGCCTATATAGAGGCTAGAGACTCCCCATTGATGGAGATCAAGGACTACCGTATTGGAAAGCATATGGCTTGTGGAGTGTTCTCCTTCCTTAAGGAGTGGTTGTATCATGTTACCCTACCTCAATGATTTTGATATTAATAAAGAGAAGTATTTCTATATTCAGATGTTGTTATTTCTTAGCATATTTCTGTTTTCATATATTTGCAGGTGAGACCTATTACACTTGTCATGACACGAAGTAAAAAGGATCACAAGTGTACCTTATTAATGAGCTAACAATGCGGTATGAATTGAAGTTATTTCAATTTATTTTGAATCTAATGGAAGTTATGTGCTTGGAATAGGAAGCACAAAAAGGCCTAGTTGGGTGGTTCAAATCGACTACAAGAATGAACAACAGTAGTGAAAAGAATTGGAATATGCAGTAGTATGTTGGTAAAGCACTAGTTTAGGAACAAGGCCATTGTGAGACACTCGTACCCAATTGTGTCCATTGATTTCCATGAGCATGTTATGACCGGTATGATGATTTTGAAGTAGGTATATGCCTTGGTTTTTCTATCTTCCAATTTTAGGAAGACTTTCCAAGGGATGGACTGACCAAGATGGGGGTGCGAGTAGAACTTGGAAGGTGAGTGACTCCACATAAGGGGTGACCGTATTTCCTATGGGACTATGTAGTAGAGAAGGGAAGGTCACAAATGGAGTTGTTTTGGTCATTAGCATTTTCAAATGGAATCACATACACATTGGGAGTGTGCCCTAAAACAATGAACATGGAACTATTCAATGAGAGGAAAAGTTGCGTATGATTATATCGCTGGACATTGGATGCAATTTGACTATGACAGTGGATTCTGAACTTCCTACGAAGGAGGTGAATCTTGATATTACTGGAAGGTGGAGGTGTGAGCCTCTTGATTCCCTTATTATGGATGCAAACATCATTTCTTTTTATTTGCTAGTTGAGAAAATGTGTATATGTGTATATTATTTTAAATTTTGTATCAAGCAAGATTTATAAAGCTCCATGGATAGTATGGTTATTTGATGGTTGACACAAATATGTATGTGTATATGTGTGTTGTAAATGCTGTAATGAGTTGTGTTATAATGCTATAGTAAATTGTTTGTTTATGTTGTTTTAGCAGATGGTCATTGTAAATACTGCAATGAGTTGTGTTATAAAGCTCCATGGGTAGTATTTTGTGTTTTTAGTAGTCTTGTTGGTTATAAGTGTTGTTGAACATGAAGGAGAGTCTTCCCCCAAGTGGGAGGGTTTTGCAATAGCCCTAGTGAAAATTCCTTGTAAAAATATATATGGCCACGGATGATGCGACACGCATTTCGAGCTCAATGGTGGATGAAACATCCTAGTAGGTGTTGATTTGGTTTATTATGGCTAAGGAAAATAGAAAAAGAAATGGTTAAGGCTTTGGTAAGGCATGAGGTATTTATTGGAATTTCATTGATGAAAATAATGGAAATTAGGAGAAAAGTAATGTGAAAGGTCACATGTTACATGTGAGGAGGAAAATGAAGGAAAAATAATGGAAAATGAAGAAAATAGAGGCCTCATTAATAAAATGTCTTCTAAGGATCAGTGGGTAGGACTTTGTCACTTCATTTTTGGAGATTTTTCATTATTCTCTCTCTCCCCCTCATACTCTTGGATGCCCGGAATTTTCTTGGAGGAGTCTTTGCAGGTGTGGCATATTTGGATTTTTGGAGCAAGAAGGCAAAGGAAGAGTAGGAAATCTGATGAAGGCATTCGCATTAGTAGCTACATCAAATTTTCTTACAGGTAGTGAGTTGCATGTATGATTTCTTCACTAGTTTTGGCATGCATGGAATATTCATGTGGTTTCTTGGTTGTGATCTATCATTGGCATGGAGGATTGCCTAGATCCACATTGGATTGCCTAGCCTTTCCATCTCCTAGATATCCATGGAGATGGTGGGTTCATTTCAATTTTTTTTTTTTGACAAATTCTCTCGAAGCGTTGTAACAACTTGGGTTGAGTTACTAGTCGTGGAAGCTTGGTTGTAAAAACTCTCTAGAAGCCCTTAGTGGGTTGAGTTACTATTCCTAGAACCCATGGTTGGAAAAAGAGTATGGAAGCATGGAAAATGTTGCGGGTTGAGTTACTAGTCCTCGAAGACTTGTTTGGACAAATGCTTTGGAGCCTGGTGACAACTGTAGGTTGAGTTACTAGTCCTCCGAGATTGGTTGGAACAAGAAATCTCGAAGCCCTCAAAGGCTTGGATGGGGACCAACGTGATGACGGTTTTGTGATGTCGGACTGTGAGGTGGAATCACTATTTGATGGATTGAGGTGAATGGCCTCTAGAAGTCCTCGATGCATTTTTATTGATGTGTTCTATGAGATCACACATTCATGCTTGGAATATGGCACAATGGTGAATGGATGAAGAGAGATTTCGCTCAACCATTATATGGTTACATGGAACATGGTAGTCCCATCTCTGGTTGGTTTAATTCACTAATTAATGAGAAATTCATTCCCTTGATTTTCATGACAAAATGTATTGATGTATATATGGATTCTGATGGCTCATATGTTTATGGTATTTATGTTCCTATTATGCTAGTTATTGGTACATTTTGTGGACACAACTATGTATGGCTTTCAACATGTTTTTACTTGTACATGAATGGATAATGTGTCTATGACCTAATACATTACAATGCAACAAATGGCATGAGGGAACAATGGTTCATAGAAATTCTCATATAAGTATGAGATCCCTACACATAATTATGTTGTTTTCAGCTATAGGTTACATGCCAATGATATGTATAATGAATTTTACGTCATGGCTAGCAAGGGTCTAGTTAAGGCCTCGCTGAGATTAGTGCTTTTGCATCATTTTTCCCCTCTACTTTTATTGATTTCAAGTTTTTGTTCCATTTTGGGTAGTGGCCTAGGCTCTTGGCCTGAAAAAGTGACTTACATCCCGGGGTCGTTGGGACAAATCTGGTAATTTTGGTCCACAATCACTGGCATGTAGGCCTATGAGAGTGACTTTGGATTTCTCATCGCTCGCTTTCCCATAGCATGAGAAAGACTATGGCCTAAGAGGTCCAGAACAACAGTAGGACCCACAGACATGTTGTCTAAGTGGGAAAATTGTCTGTTGAGCATTTTGTTGATGATGTTGGATGATTTTGTTTGATGTTCCATTGATTCCATTTCCTTAAGGTGACCGAGGAGGTCAAATCATATCATAGTGGCCTCTCGTCGTATCTTTACCCCAACTCACTCGTTGCATTGGGTAGATGTGGGAGGAGGGTGTTACAATCCCTCTTTCACTATTGCTACTAAAGTAGGTGTATGTGCATTACTACTACCAGATACATGGATACATCTGCCTTCAAGTGATTCGCATGAACATCTTGATAATGAATGAACTATTTCTTTACATTTGTCACAAAGAAATATCTTACCTTCTAAGTTGCATCGCCTCTCATTGAGGTCTTCTTCTTCACCATCCTTGTTGTGAAGATTACTAGTTTTCTCACACGAAGAAATATCTTCAATCTTTTGAGCATATTTCCTTTTCTATGCTTTCTCCTTTCTTTTTCTTTTATTCTTATCGCCAGTAGCTACATGTTCTAGTTCACTACTTGAGAAGAAAGGTTTTTTGGCCTCCTCTTCAGTTGTGTGGCTTTCTCCTCCATACAAACATTGCAATTTTTCTATAATTTCCTTTGTTGACTCACAATGCCTCACATTATCAGCATCTTGCTTATAAAACCCTTTCATGATGATTTCCATGGCTTTTGTATTTAACTCATTCTTCTATTCATATATCAAAATAGCCAAATGTCTTGATTGACTAACATCAAGTAGGATTCCTTTCTCATCTTTCACAGCTCATAGTTTGATACATTTAAAAATGAAACTCCTTCTGTTGTTAGCCAAACATGATTAGCCATTTTTTTCCCTTTGATCTACATTCTATCAATTAAGATATTACTAAAGGAACCTTTCTCTCATATGAATTTTCTGAAACAATGATAATACTAAGACAGGGGTGCTAATTTTTACTTTTATTCCAATTTAGCTTTACTCATTCAAACTTGGCATCCATTATATGAGAGAAACCATTCTCAAACCATAACAATAGCCAACTCCCTCTTTTTGTAGAGACTTGATAAACCTACTAGAAGCACCATCTCAAGCAACAAATTCATGGATTTGTTGCAAGAACCAAGCTACATCTCCTTGGATTTATGCAATCACCAACTTGTAGGAGGCACCAAACACCATGCCTTCTCACACACTGACTAGAGATGGATGCACCAACTTCCTGTATGCAGTCTCCAACCCACACTTAAATAGGAACTAATGTGCTATGTAGATGGAAACTACTCTACCTGATATCAGCTTTGTTTTCCTCAACATCATTTCCTCTACTTGTCCCACGTTGCAACATTTTCTCTTCTCGCTCTCCAACAACTCATTATTCTTTCCCCTTTTTGTTAACATCATACATTGAGTACTCAACCCCTTCTTTTCCATAGGCTCTCTTAACCTCTCACACAACCACTTAGGCTCTCTCAGCCTCACACAATAACTTTGCCACACTCTCGGTATTATCCCTCTACATAAGCACTCTCTTCTTCTCTCTGCATCATAGAATGACTTAGCCTCTCGTATGTAGTGCACTCATGCACAAGGATATCCACACAACTCACTAGAATCAATGTTCTTCCCATGAGTTACTCAACTGCAATCCTAGATTTTGTTTCACTGAAACGATGTGACCAATGTTAGATATCATTTTGGGATTCAACTGTGTTAAGTAAGTCATTCATGTATGACCATTTCTATGAGAGGTAGTCGTAACTGACTAATTTCTCATGATTTTTTGAATAGTTCACTTAGCACTCATTGCATCGGGTGATGCTCACAGGGGTGAAGAAGTGGGATTGAAACTAGTGAAATGTGGAGAACGAATCACATAGCATCAATCATCACTTCCGGGGCTTGCACCCGGTAACCAGGACTTTCCAGAAGGTCACCCATCCGAGATCTCCTCTGGCTCAAGCGCGCTTAACTGTGGAGTTTTTCCCCACAATCAAGCCCACTTAGCTTGCTACCCCATTTGCAAAACCTTTGCAAGTATTGTGCCTCACGAACCATTCAAGTAGAGATCACTTGACTCTTTTTGAATTTAAGTATGGGGGTTTACGCAGTGCATTATATTAGATATCATTTTGGGATTCAACTGCGTTAAGTAAGTCATTCACGTATGACCATTTCTATGAGAGGTAGTCGTAACTGACTAATTTCTCATGATTTTTTGAATAGTTCACTTAGCACTCATTGCATGGGGTGATGCTCACAGGGGTGAAGAAGTGGGATTGAAACTAGTGAAATGTGGAGAACGAATCACATAGCATCAATCATCACTTCCGGGGCTTGCACCCGGTAACCAGGACTTCCCAGGAGGTCACCCATCCCAGAACTCCTCTGGCTCAAGCGCGCTTAAATGTGGAGTTTTTCCACAATCAAGCCCACTTAGCTTGCTACCCCATTTGCAAAACCTTAGCAAGTATTGTGCCTCATGAACCATTCAAGTAGAGATCCCTTGACTCTTTTTGAATTTAAGTATGGGGGTTTACGCAGTGCATTAATTATCATTTTGGGATTCAACTGCGTTAGGTAAGTCATTCACGTATGACCATTTCCATGAGAGGTAGTCGTAACTGACTAATTTCTCATGATTTTTGAATAGTTCACTTAGCACTCATTGCATCGGGTGATGCTCACAGGGGAGAAGAAGTGGGATTGAAACTAGTGAAATGTGGAGAACGAATCACATAGCATCAATCATCACTTCCGGGGCTTGCACCCGGTAACCAGCACTTCCCAGGAGGTCACCCATCCGAGATCTCCTCTGGCTCAAGCGCGCTTAACTGTGGAGTTTTTCCCAACAATCAAGCCCACTTAGCTTGCTACCCCATTTGCAAAACCTTAGGAAGTATTGTGCCTCAGGAACCATTCAAGTAGAGACGCCTTGACTCTTTTTGAATTTAAGTATGGGGGTTTACGCAGAGCATTATACTAGATATCATTTTGGGATTCAACTACGGTAAGTAAGTCATTCACGTATGACCATTTCTATGAGAGGTAGTCGTAACTGAATAATTTCTCATGATTTTTTGAATAGTTCACTTAGCACTCATTGCATCGGGTGATGCTCACAGGGGTGAAGAAGTGGGATTGAAACTAGTGAAATGTGGAGAACGAATCACATAGCATCAATCATCACTTCCGGGGCTTGCACCGGGTAACCAGGACTTCCCAGGAGGTCACCCATCCCAGAACTCCTCTGGCTCAAGCGCGCTTAACTGTGGAGTTTTTCCCACAATCAAGCCCACTTAGCTTGCTACCCCATTTGCAAAACCTTAGCAAGTATTGTGCCTCATGAACCATTCAAGTAGAGATCCCTTGACTCTTTTTGAATTTAAGTATGGGGGTTTACGCAGTGCATTATATTAGATATCATTTTGGGATTCAACTGCGTGGGGTTTACGCAGTGCATTATATTAGATATCATTTTGGGATTCAACTGCGTTAAGTAAGTCATTCACGTATGACCATTTCTATGAGAGGTAGTCGTAACTGACTAATTTCTCATGATTTTTTCAATAGCTCACTTAGCACTCATTGCATGGGGTGATGCTCACAGGGGTGAAGAAGTGGGATTGAAACTAATGAAATGTGGAGAACGAATCACATAGCATCAATCATCACTTCCGGGGCTTGCACCCGGTAACCAGCACTTCCCAGGAGGTCACCCATCCCAGAACTCCTCTGGCTCAAGCGCGCTTAAATGTGGAGTTTTTCCACAATCAAGCCCACTTAGCTTGCTACCCCATTTGCAAAACCTTAGCAAGTATTGTGCCTCATGAACCATTCAAGTAGAGATCCCTTGACTCTTTTTGAATTTAAGTATGGGGGTCTACGCAGTGCATTAATTATCATTTTGGGATTCAACTGCGTTAAGTAAGTCATCCACGTATGACCATTTCCATGAGAGGTAGTCGTAACTGACTAATTTCTCATGATTTTTGAATAGTTCACTTAGCACTCATTGCATCGGGTGATGCTCACAGGGGTGAAGAAGTGGGATTGAAACTAGTGAAATGTGGAGAACGAATCACATAGCATCAATCATCACTTCCGGGGCTTGCACCCGGTAACCAGGACTTCCCAGGAGGTCACCCATCCCAGAACTTCTCTGGCTCAAGCGCGCTTAACTGTGGAGTTTTTCCCACAATCAAGCCCACTTAGCTTGCTACCCCATTTGCAAAACCTTAGCAAGTATTGTGCCTCATGAACCATCCAAGTAGAGATCCCTTGACTCTTTTTGAATTTAAGTATGGGGGATTACGCAGTGCATTATATTAGATATCATTTTTGGGATTCAACTGCGT
>APFE031218578.1:0-25604 GCA_000404065.3 Pinus taeda
GCTAGTGATATGTGTCGTGACAATTCTTGATCAACTAGTATTTGATGTTCTAATAGTTGCACCTTATTAATAATTGCATGAAAATAATCAATATAGTTGGACTTTATTAACAATTCCATGAAAATAATCAATAACATTCAAAGATTCTACTTTTACTCCCTTCCCTTCTCTAAAACATTGTCTCTACTCCTATTGTAGTTGGGATTAATATTTTTCTCCTATAAAACCTAATTCTCATGGGCAGACATTGTTCGAGGTTGAGTTACTTGTTGGGAGTACAATTCTCAAATTAGAGATTATTGATTTTATGTTTGATTGCATGTGGGTGACAAATATATTAGGAAAATATTAAAAACATTGGGCTCTGTGATATAATGTTTTTTTTTAACTCTTCCTTTTCTGTGGAAAATTCTTGGTCGGCATTTTGAATTATAGTGGATGTTTTTTCATTCCCTTGAAGTATCAATTTATCTTGAAATTTATTTACTAAAGTGTTATAAACCCCAAACCCTAAACTCTAAACACTAAACCCTAAACACCAAACCCCAAACCCTAAACCCTTAAATCTAAGCATTTTATGATCTATTAAAAATAATTTTGTAACTTTTATTTAAGTGTTTATTAAAATAATTTAATAAGATGTTATAAAACCTAAACCTTAAAACCTAAGCCCTAAACCCCAAACCCTAAACTATCAACCCTAATCATTAATTAACATTTTCAAAAGTCTTTTGTAACATTTTTTAAGTCTTTTTTAAAATCACTTAATAATGTTTTATAAACCATAAACCCTATAAACTAAACCCTAAAGCCTAAGAATTTTATAACATTTTTAAAAGCATTTTGTAACATTTATTTAATTGTTTATTAAAAAATTTACTAAATTGTTATAAACCTTAAACCATACACCCTAAAACCTTAACCCCAAAACCTAAACCATAAACCCTAAGAATTTTATAATAGTTTAAGAAGAATTTTGTAACTTTTATTTAAGTGTTTATTAAAAGGATTTAATAAAGTGGGCTAAACCTGAAACCATAAACACAAAACCATAAACCATAAACCCTAGACCATAACAATTTTATAAAATTTTAAAAATTGTTATGTAACTTTCGTTTAAGTGTTTATTAAAAGAATTTACTAAAATGTTGTAGACCCTAAACAGTAAACCCCAAAACTAAACCCAAACTCCAAACCTTAAACCCTAAACCATAAACTCTAAACCATAAATCCCAAACCCTAAACCCTAAACCCTAATCATTTTATAACATTTTAAAAAGTATTTTGACAGTTTTAGTTAAGTGTTTATTAAAATAATTTACTAAATTCTTGTAAACCCTAAACCGTAAATCATAAACCCCAAACCCTAAACCCTAATCCCTAAACCTTAAACCCTAAACCCCAAACCATGATCATTAAACCCTAAACACTAAGAATTTTATAACATTGTAAAAAGTTCTTTGTATTTTTTATTTAAGTGGTTATTAAAATAATTTACTACGGTGCTATAAACCCTCAACCCTAAACTCCAAGCAATAATCCCTAAACCCTAAACCCTAAACTCTAAACCGTAAACCCTAAATTCTAAACACTAATAATTTTATATCATTTTAAAAAACATATTATGACTTCTATTTAAGTGTTTATTAAAATCATTTACTAAATTGCTATAAACCCTAAACCCTAAACTCTAAACTCCAAACCCCAAACCATAAACCCTAAACTCTAAACCCTAAGAATTTTATAACATCTTAAAATAAATTCAAACTTTTATTCAAGTGTTTATTAAGAGGATTTCCTAAATTCTTATGAACACTACACTCTTAACCCTGAACCCTAAGCAATTCATAACATTTTAAAAGCGTTTTTAACTTTTATTTAAGTGTTTACTATAAGAATTTACTAAAGTCTTATAAACCCTAAACCTTAAGCATTTTATAGCATTCTAAAAAGAGTTTTGTAACTTTTACTTAATTTTTTATGATATTAATATACTAAGGTGTTATAAACCCTATCCCATAAAAACTAAACCCTAAGCTATAAACCCTAAACCGGAAAACCTAAACCCTAAACTCTAAATCATAAACCTTTTATAACATTTCAAAAATCGTTTTGTAAATTTTATTTAAGTGTTTATTAAAAATTTTACTAAAGTGTTACAAACCCTAAACCCTAAACCCTAAACCCTAAACCCCAAACCGGCCTAAACCGTATACCTTATACCCTAAAACCTAAACGCAACATTTCATAACATTTTAAAATGTGTTTTGTAACTTTTTTTACGTGTTTATTAAAAGAATTTACTAAAGTGTTATAAACTTTAAACCCTAACACTTAAGACCTAAACCCTAATTAATTTATATCATTTTAAAGAGTGTTTTGTAAATTTTATTTAAGTGCTTATTAAAAGAATTTACTAAATTTTTATAAACCCTAAATTCTAATCCCTAAACCCCAAACCCTAATCCCTAAACCATGAAACCTAAGAATTTTATCAGTGCTATAATAATAGAAGACCACACCTAGGTATGTGAGTGTAGGATGGAGAAAACCCTAAACCCTAAACCCTTGTTTTTCCACCCTTATTCATAAACGTTTTTCCTTTTATTTACTTTTCTTCATAACTCCACGAGGCTCCATGGGATGAATTCATTAAGTGTAATATGTAGCAGTTGATACCCACTTAACATGGGTGGTTAATCCCTGCACCCTAAACCCTTAACCCTAAACCCCAAACCCTAAACCATAAACCCTAAACCCCAAATCCTAAGCACTAAACCCTAAGAATTTTATAACATTTGAAAAAGTGTTTTGTAGCTTTTATTTAAGTGTTTATTAAAAAAATTACTAAGGTGTTATAAACCCAAAACCATGAACCCTAAACAAAAAATATTAAAACTTAAAACCTAAGAATT
The DNA here is from genome assembly GCA_000404065.3 of Pinus taeda. NCBI lineage: Eukaryota > Viridiplantae > Streptophyta > Pinopsida > Pinales > Pinaceae > Pinus > Pinus taeda. The sequence continues at coordinate 2,916 of APFE031218578.1, forward strand.
TTATAAAGTGTTATAAAACCTAAACCCTAAACCCTTAACCCGAAACCCTAAATTCTAAACCCTAAAACCTAAACCCTAAGAATTTTCTAAGAATTTTAAAAATGTTTTGTAACTTTTATTTAAGTGTTTACTAAAAATATTTACTAAAGTTCTATAGACGGTAAACCCTAAACTGTAATCCATAAACCCTTAACGCGAAACCTTAAACTGTAAGCCCTAAACCCTACGTATTTTATAACATTTGAAAAAGTGTTTTGTAACTTTTATTTAAATGTTTATTAAAATCATTTATTAAAGTGTTATAATCCCTAAACTCTAAACTCTAAACATTAAACCCTAGACTTAAAACCCTAAACCCTCAACATTTTATAGCATTTTCAATATGGTTTTGTAACTTTTATCTAATTTTTCATTAAAAGAATTTACTAAAGTGTTATAAACCATAAACCCTAAACCCTAAGAGTTTTATAAACCTTAAACACTCTACCCTAAACCCTAAACCCAAACGCTAAACCGTACACCATAAACCCCAAACCCTAACCCTAAACCCTAAACTATAAATGCTAAGAATTTTATAACATTTTAAAAGGCACTTTGTAAATTTTATTTAAGTGTTTACTAAAAGATTTTACATAAGTGTTATAAACCCTAAATTCAAAACCCTAAAACCTATACCCTAAACCCCAAACAATAAACCTCAAACCCTTAACTTTGAACCATAAACATTAAGCATTTTATAGCATTTTGAAAAGTAGTTTGTAACTATTATTCAAGTGTTTATTAAAAGAATTTACTCAATTGTTATAAACTCCAAACCATAAACTCTATACTTGAAACCCCAAACCCTAAATCCTAAAGCATAAACCGTAAATCCTAAGAATTTTATAACATTTTGAAAATAATTTTGTAACTTTTATTTAAGTGTTTATTAAAACCATTTACTAAAGCGCTATAAACCCTAAAACCTAAACCCTAAACCCTAAACCTAAAACCCAAAATCAAAACCAAAAACCCTAAAACCTACACCCTAAGAATTTTATAAAATTTTAACAAGAGTTTTGTAACTTTTTTAAAGTGTTTATTGAAAGAATTTAGTAAAGTTTCCCTCAAACCTAAACCCTAAGCATTTTATATCTTTTTAGCAAGTGTTTTGTAACTTTTTCCTAAGTGTTTATTAAAAGGATTGACTAAAGTTTTATAAATCCCTAACCCTAAGCTCTAAACCCTAAGCATTTTATAACATTCTAAACCCTAAACCTAATTCTAAGCATTCAATGACATTTCAAAAAGCTTTTTGTAAATTTTTTTGAAGTTTTTATGAAAAGCATTTACTAAAATGTTATAAGCCCTAAATCTCAAACTGTAACCATTTTATAACATTTTAAATCCAAAACCATAAACCCTAAAGCCTAAACTCTAAACCCTAAGTATTTTATAACATTTTAACAAACATTTTCTTACCTTTTTTTAAGTGTTTAGTAAAAGGATTTACTAAAGCGTTATAAATCATAAACTCTAAAACATGAGCATTTTATATAATTTTAAATCCTAAACCCTAGAGCCTAAGCATTTTATAACATTTTAACAATCTTTTTGTATCTTTTTTTAATGTTCTTATTAAAATAATTTATCCAAATGTTATAAATCCCAAACCAAAACCATAAACCCTATCCCCAAACACTAAGAATTTTATAACATTTGAAAATACATTTTTGTAAATTTTTTAAGTTTTTATTAAAAGCATTTAATAAAGTGTTATAACCTTAAACCCTAAACCCAAAGCATTTTATAACACTTTAACAAGATTTTTCTAACTTTTATTTAATTGTTTATGAAAATAAGCTACTTAAGTGTTATAAACAGTAAACCCTAAACTCTAAATGCTAAACCCTAATCCCCAAACCCCAAACCCTAAACCCTAAAACCTAGGCTTTTTATGATCTATTAAAAATAGTTTTGTAAGTTTTATTTAAGTGTTTATTAAAAGAATTTACCAAGGTGTTATAAAACCTAAACCTTAAACCCTACACACTAAACCCTAAACCCTACACAATAAACCCTAAACCCTAAAATCTAAACCCTAATCATTTAATAAAATTTTAAAAAGTGTTTTGTAACCCTTTTTAAGTGTTGGCCCACGGGGCTTTGGATTGACGGTGAATGGGTGCGTTGTTAAGGCACTCCTTGCGATAGGTCACTGGTTCAAATCCCCCGTGGGTACTTAGGTTAGTCTTAACATAGAAAAAAAAAACCCTTTTTAAGTGTTTATTAAAAGCACTTAATAATTTTTTATAAAACTTAAACCCTAAACCCTAAACCCTAAACCCCAAACCATAAACCCTAAACCCTAAACCCCAAACCCAAAACTCCAAACCCGAAACCCCAAACCCGAAACCCTAAACCCTAAACCCCAAACCCTAAACACCAAACCCTAAACAATAAACCCTAAACCCTAAACCCAAAACCCTAAACTCTAAACCCTAATCATTTAATAACATTTTAGAACTTGTTTTGTAACATTTTTTAAGTGTTTATTAAAAGAACTTAATAAATTTTTATAAACCTTAAACACCAAACCCTAACCACTAAACCCTAAACAATAAACCCTAAACCCTATAAACTAAACCCTAAACCCGTAGGCATTTTATAACATTTAAAAAATATTTTTGTAAGTTTTATTTAAGTGCATATTAAAATAATTTACTAAATTGTTATAAAACTTAAACCATAGACCCTAAAACCTAAACCCCAAAAACCTCAACCTTAAACCGTAATCCCCAAGCCCTAAACCATAAACCCTAAGAATTTCATAATAGTTTAAGAAGAATTGTGTAACCTTTACTTAAGTGTTTATTAAAAGTACTTATTAAAGTGTTATAAACCCTAAACCATAAACACAAAAACATAAACCCTAAACCACAAAGCATAAACCCTAAACCCTAAACTATAGGCCCTAAACCCTAACCATTTTATAACATTTTAAAAATTGTTTTGTAACTTTTATTTAAGTTTTTATTAAAAGAATTTACCAAAATGTTGTAGACCCTAAACAATTAAGCCTAAACCTAAACCCAAAATCCCAAACCTTAAACCCTAAACCCTAAATCCCAAACCGTGAACCCTAAAACCTAATCATTTTAGAACATTATAAAAATTATTTTGAAATTTTTTTAAAGTGTTTATTAAAATAATTTAATAAATTCTTATAAACCCTAAACCCTCGACACTAAACCCCAAACCCTAAACCCTAAACCATAAACCCTAAATCCTAAAGCTTAAACCCTAAAGCCCAAATCGTGAACATTAAAACCTAAACCCTAAGCATATAAGATTTTAAAAAGCATATTGTAATTTTTGTTTAAGTGTTTATTAAAAGGATTTAATAAAGTGTTATAAACCCTAAATCCTAAAATGTAAACCAAAAACCCTAAACCCTAAATGCGAAACGCTAAACGCTAATAATTTTATAACATTTTAAAAAACATATTTTAACTTCTATTTAAGTGTTTATTAAAATCATTTACTAAAGTGTTATAAATTCTAAACCTTAAACTCTAAACACCAAACCGCAAACCATAAACCCCAAACCCTACACTCTAAGCATTTTATAACATCCTAAAAAAATTTCTAACTTTTGTTTAAGTCTTTGTTAAGAGGATTTACTAAATTCTTATAAACCCTATACTCTTAACCCTAAACCCTAAGTAATTTATAACACCTTAACAAGTGTTTTTTAACTTTTTATTATAAGAATTTACTGAAGTGTTATAAACCCTAAGCACTAAGAATTTTATAGCATTATGAAAAGACTTTGGTAACTTTTACATAAGTTTTTATCAAAATAATTTACTATGCTGTTATAAACCGTAAACCATGAAAGCTAAACCCTAAGCTATAAATCATAAACCGATAAACACTAAACCCTAAGCCTTTCATAGCATTTCAAAAAGTGTTTTGTAACTTTTTTTTAAGTGTTTATTAAAACAATTTACTAAAGTGTAATAAACCTTAAACCCTAAATCCTAAACCCCAAATCCTAAAACCTAATCCCTAGCCATTTCATAAAATTTTAAAAAGTGTTTTGTAACTTATTTTATGTGTTTATTAAAAGAATTTACTAAAGTCTTATAAACTTTAAACCCTAATCCCTAAAACCTAAACCATGAAACCTAAACCCTAATTAATTTATAACATTTTAAAGAGTGTTATGCAACTTTAATTTAAGTGTAACTTTTATGTTGTAAAACTTAAACCATAAATCTAAAACCCTAAACCCTAAACCCTCAAACACTAAAACCTAAACCCTAATAATTTTAGGACATATTGAAAAGCATTTTAGAAATTTATTTAAGTGTTTATTAAAATAATTTACCACTATTATAAATCCTAAACCCTAATGCTATTTTTTTTAATATTTTAAAAAGCATTTTGTAACTTTAGTGTTATAAATCATAAACCATAAATGCTAAAACCTAAAACCTGAAACCCTAAATCCCAAACTGTAAACACCAAATGATAAATGCTAAACACTAAGAATTTTACAATATTTCAGAATGTTTTCTATAACTTTTAATTAAGTGTTTATTAAAAGAATTTACCAAAGTGTTATAAAACCTACACCCCAAACCCCAAACCCTATATCCTAATGCTTAAAGCCTTAAGTATAAACCCTAAAATCATTTACTAGGGTCTCATAAACTCTAAACGTTAAAGCCTAAAGCTTGAAAGCATTTACTAAGGTCTTATAAACTCTAAACCCTAAACCGCAAAACCTAAACACTGAGCCCTAAACCCCAAACCATAAAACATAAGGATTTTATAACATTTTAAAAAGTGTTTTGTGAATTTTATGTAAGTGTTTACTAAAACCATTTACTAAAGTTCTATAAACCCTAAACCCCTAATCCATAAACCCCTAACCTTAATCCCCAAACCCTAAACCCTAAAAAAACCTAAACCATAAAAACCCTAAAAAAACCCTAAACAATAAAAAACCCTAAGCCCTCAAAACCATAAACCATAAACCCTAATACCCACACCCCCCAAACTAAACCCTAAACCATAAGAACTTTATAAAATTTTAAACCCCAAACCCTAAACCCTAAGTATTTTATAACATTTTAAGAAGTGTTCGTAAATTTTCTTTTGAAGTGTTTATTTAAAGAATTTACTAAATTGTTATAAACCCTAAATCCTAAGCATTTTATTAGAATTTAGCAAGTTTTTTGTAACATTTTAAAATGTGAACATTTTATAACATGTTAATAAGCATTTTGTAAACCCTACACATACACCCTAAGAATTTTATAAATTTTTCACAAGAGTTTTGTGACTTTTTTTAAAGTGTTTATTAAAATAATTTACTAAAGTTCACCTCAAACCTAAGCCCTAAGCATTTATAATTTTTTAGCAAGTGTTTTGTAACTTTTTTCTGAGTGTCTACTAAAAGGATTTACTAAAGTTTTATAAACCCTAAACCCTAAACTCTAAACCCTCAGTAATTTATAACATTTTCACAAGCGTTTTCTTACTTTTCTAAAGTGTTTATTAAAAGCATTTACTAAATTGTTATAAACCCTAAACACTAAACCATGTGCATTTTATAGAATTTTTAATCATAAACCCTAAAGCCTAAGCATTTTATAACATTTTAACAAGCATTTTGTAACTTTTTTTTATGTTCTTATTAAAAGAATTTCTGAAAGTGTTATAAATCCCAAACCCTCAACCATAAACCCTATCCCTAAACACTAGGAATTTTATAACATTTTAAAATACATTTTTGTAACTTTTTAACGTGTTTATCAAAAGCATTTAATAAAATGTTATAACCATAAACCCTAAACTCTAAGCATTTTATAACGTTTTAACAAGCATTTTGTAACTTTTATTTAAGTCTTTATTAAATTAATTTACTAAAGTGTTATAAACCCTGAACTTGAACCATAAACACTAAACCTTAAACCCCAAACCCTAAACCCTAAACAATAAACCTTGTAAACTAAACACTAAACCATAGGCATTTTATAACATTCTTAAAAGCATTTTGTAACTTTTAGTTAAGTGTTTATTAAGGGAATTTACTAAATTGTTGTAAATATTAAACCATACACCCTAAAACCTAAACCCCAAAACCTAAACCCCAAGCCCTAAATCCTAAGCCATAAACCCTATGAATTTTATAACAATTTAGGAAGAATTTTGTAACTTTGATTTAAGTGTTTATTAAAAGAATTTACTCAACTGTTATAAACCCTAAAACATAAACACAAAACCCTAAATCCTAAACACAAAAACATAAACCCTAAACCCCAAAACCTAAACCCTAGCAAAGTTAGAAGTGATGTCTTTCCTATAAATTAATCTGCATGCAATCCGACACACGTATTAGAGAAAAATAGTATATTTTTAATAAAATATAATGAAAACTATCAATTTCTTTTATAAATAGAAATAATAATATTTTACATTATATATTTAAAAAATGAAAACAAATACGAATTTACCTTCGGAAATGTATATTTTTAATAAGATATAACGAAAATTATCTATTTCTTTTTATGTAAAAATAATGATCTTTTCTATCACTTATTTAAAATAATGAAAACAAATACGGATTTACCTTCCTTCACTCTTTTTCTAAAGATATAAGCTATTCCTAAAAACAAAGTCTGCCCTACAAGAAAAATAATGCACATAAAATGGTATTATTAACATAATATAAGATAAGAGTTTTATTTTAATTTTTTCATAATCCAAAAAATAATAAACACAATTTAAATAAAAATAGATTTTATGAATCATGATTATATATATGGTAATTAAATATATAATTAAATTTGATTTTTAAAAGGTGGGATAGGTTTTTCCACTCAATGAAAAGTAAAATAAAAAGTATTTCATTTCATTTTATATGTTTAACTATCTCTGGAAAAAAAAACCAGTACGAATGGTAGAGGGCCATAACTGACTGCCTAAGACCGGATCCAGGCTTGATGGGGCGTTGAATCCTCAAAGAAGGTTGTAAATGATACAGGAGGATTGAAGCGAAGCTAAAGAGGGCTGCATAACAGAGAATTCTCAATTGACTCGAAAGAGCTGAGCTGAGGTTGATTATTATTAATTTTTAAAACAAACCAATGATAAGAGAGCTGTATGAATATTTTGAAAATGTATTCATTATTAATTTGAAAGGTTGATTATTATTAATTTTTAAAACAAACCAATGATAAGAGAGCTGTATGAATATTTTGAAAATGTATTCATTATTAATTTGAAAATTTAATAAACCGGTGTATGAATATTTTGAAAATGTATTCATTATTAATTTGAAAATTTAATAAACCGGTGAGAAGGAAGGGTAAGGAAGTTGGTTGAGGTTGAGGTTGAGCCATTAAATTCATTGGTGTGTTTAATTGACAGGTTAAAATTGTTTCACGGTAGAGTCTTTTTTATTTAGTTACGGGTAAAAATTTTAAGGCTTAAAAACCATGGGTTAAAGTAGCACATTAAAACACAATGTACCAACGTTACCGGGCCTCGCTAATACTGGACTTCACGGGACCGGACTTGATAGGGCGTTGAATCCCCGAAGAAGGCCAAGGCAAATGCGAAAGCTGTAATGTAATGTAACTAATTCAACTAATTCCCGAGGATGGAAGCGAAAGGGATATATATATATATAACAGAGAATTCCCCATTGACCTAGCTGATTTGTATTATTATTATTAATTTAAAATTGGTATAAACAAGTGATAAGAAAGAGAAGCTCACAGAGCTGTATGTATTATTATTAATTTGAAAACGTATATTATATATTAATTTGAAAATTTAACAAGGATGCATTGCATTGCCCATACTTGCCGTATAAATATAGCTCCCTGGTTTCTTAAGTCAATATTGAATACCTTTATTCACCCAAAACCACTTAAAAAAGATTAGGGAAAATATTTGTTTGATACAAACTTCCTATTCGTCCCTATGAGTTCCGGGCTATTTATTTCCTGCCATGCCATGCCATTCTTTAGTGGATTCTTCATCATATTGTTGTTAATGATGTAAATAACATGTCATTGAAACTTTCCATCACCGCCTTATATACTCAGGTATATCTTATATAATATGTGCACAGAATGAAATGTACACCGGGTTGCGAGAAAGTGGACGAATAGACCAAGCTTGTCAGTGGAGACCGTACCAAATTTGAATGGGGAATTATTCACGATATCGAACCGAATCGGCGAATTTGCGAATTTTTTTCCATTACGGTTGAACTTGGTAACGATGGTAACTATGATGTAAACTCTTTTGAAGCACCTTTGGTATAAATCTGTGTCGCACCTTTCTGCTGATTCGGATTCATAGCCAGAGGATAGATTCATGTTTCCAATGCGTGTATATATAGAAGATAACTATGACTAGCTGCACAAGGCTTGATTTAAACAGAATCCCAGAGAAATAAAAAAGGATTATGTCCACATTTAAAACTACTGTTTTTTATATCAGCAACATGATAGATTAACCACCAGTGGCTTGAAATCTTATGTTCAACGATACCGCGCCCCAATTTCTGCGTGTGCCGCTGATAAGGAATTCGGCAAACAACGTAGGTCTTGTTGATCAGAAAAATATAAATGATAATAGTATCTTCAATTCATTAGTAAAGCTGATACAGACATCGAAACGGTATTAGTGACGAGGTGGTTTAAAAAAACCCACTTATCAAATAAATTTGGCCTTTACCAAAGAAAATCTATACACAACATTCTTTGGTAGTAGTAATAATAATCTGCCATTGTGACTGCAATAGTAGTTAGTTTTATGCCCTAGGGCCTTCAATAATAGCGCGCCAGAGAATATCTATCCTTTACCAAAGAAAATCTGTATACAACATTCCTGGGTAGTAATAATAATAGTCTGCCATATTTCTTGCAATAATAGTGAGTTTTCTGCCATAGTGCTTGAAATAATAGTGTGTGTATTGTTAACATAGTTCCAACTGATTCTAACCTTATCTTAAAAAATTTAACAAAACTTTCCAAAGTACAGAAAATAAACATAATAAGCAATGAAAAATCTGGAGTCATATGGTAGTATTCTACATTGTTTGCAGAGACCTGTTACAGGAGAATGGCATCAAAAAGAAACTCATAGCTTTTTCCATAGCTTCTGCCATTGTTCACGTTACAGGAGAATGAAGAAACTCATAGCTTCTGCCATTGTTCCTGCAATGATACTTAGTTGATGATAAGCTATATTGTTAGTTCTGCGATCAGAAGAAGCTCATTAGATTATGCCATTGATTCTGCAATAATTGATTATACTATTGATTATGCAATAATAGTTAATTGATGATGAATAAAACAGTTCTAATGGATTCATTGATGATGAATAAAATAGTTCTAATGGATTTTAAAAAAAATTCCAACTTAGAAAAAATAAACATAAGCAGTTGCTAACCATGACTTTTGTAGTAGAATTTCTGCATTGTTTGCAAGAGACTATCACAGAATATTTATACAGTGTACGTTGGAACTAAGAATCTTTAAGCGAGAATGACCTCGCTAAAATTAAGTTACAATTAAGTTGATATCAAACACATTCATAACACATTCATACTCGCTAAAGTTGATATTAGAACACATTCATATAGCATACCGAATAATAGAAAACATGTTCAAATAAAAACTAAGTCTCTGCAATATCTTTTTCACTCCAAGATAAATCATTTAAAAATAAAACGAACATCTATTTTTCCAACTTATTATGAGTAAACATTTAAAAACTGAGGTGCATTCCCTCACACTTCTATTCAAGAATAAACTTGATAAAGAAAAAATATTTTCAAAAATGACGTGCATTCCTCACACCTCTATTTAGCAAATATCATTTTGAAAATAAAATAAATCACAAGATAGAATAGACTTATCATGCTCTTCGTGGCAATTTTTTTTAGGGAAAACATGAAAAATCACCCTGGTAGGATGAGAAACATAACAATAATTGCGTTCACATTCTCTACAATGCTAGACAATTTCCCTTCTTTTCGTCCTCCATGGCTGAGGTTAAACTGTTGAGCTCTTGTGAGCCGACTTGATTGCATGGAGAATCATCCTCTTCACCTCTAACTTGTCTGGTTTCACCCTCTGATTCTTGAGCAGTAAGCGGAACTCTTCAGTCAACTGAATACATTGCTCCAAATTTTCAGGCGATACAAATCCATCGCAACTTTAATAGATGACTTTAGGTTCTGAACTTGATGAGGACACCGATCTGGAATAAAGACTACCTTGTAAAGATTTTGTTTGAATGTCCATGCCTCTACCCCATATTCTTCTTTCAGTTTCCCCTTATGATACTCATCAGGGAAATAATCTTATCATGAATTGGATTAGTAACTTGTGTAAGATGCTTATTTTCAAGGTGCGTGAATTCCCCCTTGTGTTCCACCAAATAATCTTGTAACTTGGGTATATCCTCTCTCCGAAAAACATCCCAAAGAGCACCTCCAAATTCACAGTATTTGTTTTCAATCTTGCAGCCCATCACTTATTCTGTATTTTTCTCTCAATTTATCTATTTCTTTTGTTTGGAATCTGTGAATTTGACTTCGGTTGTATGCGTTATAATATTCACAGCATCACATCCAAGTGTAGCTTAATGGTTGAATCCCCTCTTCTAATATGCTAATATGCTCTTCCTTGGTGCCATAGGCTATGTAATTTTTGGGATCCAATTAGTGTTCAAGGAGTGCTTTGGAAGCTTTGTGGGAAGATTTAGAATCCCAAATTTAGGATGGGTGTACTCCTTGAAAAGCAAAGAATTGTTGGTAGACGCCCTTCACCAAGCTCATGGTAGCAAGAAAGACAAAGATCATACTCACAATCATCACAGCTTATATAGAAACTTACAATAGATGTGTGGCAGTTGTCACAATAGATGTGTGGCAGTTGTCACAAAAATGATGATTGTCTACCTTCACATTAGACACTCAATCTCCAGGTCTTATGCCGGTTTTTTCTGAATTTTGGACTCCCCATCCAGTCCGAGCATTTGGTCACCATGAATCATGGTGACCAAATGCTTGGACTAGAGGGGGAGGCCAAAATTCAAAAAAAATGGGCAGAAGACCTCGAGATTGAGTGTCTGATGTGAAGGTAGATGATCGTCATTCCATGGTCACTTGGAGAAGAATGTGGAGCTCTGAATCTGGTGAGTTTCCATGGATGGATATGGTGGCAGGTGGTGTGGAATGTGCATTTTTTGGAGGGTGGCAGGTGTATTTTTGGGAGCTCCTGGGGTGTGGCAGATGTATTTTTGGAGGCACTTGTATTTTCTCCTGCCCATAGGCTACCGAAACTTTGAGTAAAATAACTAAGTGTAATAAAAAATCCAGGAGAACTAAACTTTGGGGCACCATAGGCTACTGAAACTTTGGGTAAAATTAACTAAGTGCAATAGAAAATTCAAGAGAATTAAACTTTAAGTAAAAGTAATGCATGCTATTGCAGAATTTGGATAAAATCAACAAACAAAAGAACAAAAGAACAAATCTGCAATAAGACCTCAATCTGAATAACCAATTAAAAAAACTTGGAAAAATTAATTAAATAATTTGAATTATCAATTTTTTTCTTAAAAATTTGGTTAAAGCACTAAATCACATTTGATATTTAAAAACTCAAACAAAATTAATTCAATTTCAATGCGATATCAATCGCTCTATAACTGCTACCATGGGCCGGTATAATAAAAAGGGTAACTGTAACCGAACGAAGTTTTAATGAGGTATGTTTTTAAGGGTTTTAATTGGTTACAGATAAAAATATATAAGTGTTAAAAACCATGGATTACAGTAGCACATGGAACATAACGCAGTACAAAGTAGATTATATATAAAAAAACCTCAGGTTTTAATTGGTTACAGATAAAAATATATAAGTGTTAAAAACCATGGATTACAGTAGCACATGGAACATAACGCAGTACAAAGTAGGTTATATATAAAAAAACTCAGGTTAAAATAACACAAGGTAGACAATACAGTGAAAGAAGCCACACGTTAAGCTGAATCCAGAGATATGCCTTGATTGAAGCAATGAATGAAAAAATTAAACGTATTAAAAACGGTATGATAGAATAAAACTATTGACGAGGAATCAGAGCCATCAAGGGTAAAATTCTTGCGGAGAAAATAGAGACTTAATACGGTAAAATTCTTGCGGAGAAAATAGAGACTTAATACGGTGGCTCAGGCCCACGGCACAAGGGTATAACAATAACAAATTATTGAGAAAGAAACAGAGCGATCCTTAAATCCATGACTGATGTGGGCACAAGGCACAAGGGTATAACAAATTATTGAGAAAGAAACAGAGCGAGCCTTAAATCCATGACTGATGTGGACACAATAAGAGAAAACAAAACCTTAAATCCATGCATGGCTGATGCACACGGCCCAATACACAAAATTTTAAAGCCTAACCAATACACAACACAATATACAATATGAGTTATGCCCAAAAGGAAAACAACCCACGGGTTTATTGAACAAAGAACACAATACACAGAAACCAACCCACGGGTTTATCGAACAAAGAACACAATACACAGAAACCAAGTTATGTCCGAAAAAAGCATGGATAAACTAATAAAGAAGAGGTTATACTGGATAGAACCACAAAGTAAAATAAGCTAATACATAGTAGATTAAACGCAAATACACAGCTATGGGGAGTGATTCTTGAATTTGCACGGAATAGGATAAATTGATGAACCTAGAGTCAAATCTCTGTTGGAAGAATTAATGCAGCTCTATGGAATCCTTAATTTCCACTTTAGGGATCTCAGTTACTAATTTGTAACTTTTACCAACACCTACAGGTTTTGGTGTAACTGCAAACCTCTACATGGTATGAGATCCTGGATAGAGGTTAGATTCCCGAGTTTCTTTTGAGGGGAGGTGTTGGAAGAATAGCCGCACCTCGTGGAATCCATAATTTCCATCCTGAGATCTTAGTTACTGATTTGTTTGTAACCTTTACCAACATCTCTGGGTTTTAATTTTCACCCTAGAATCTTAATTTGTAACGTTTACAAACACCTGTGAATTTTGGTGTAACCCCAAACCTCCACACTACCGATTAAAAGTATGAAGGAAAAATTAAATGTAATAATAAATAGATTGAATAAAAAATTAAATAAAACAAAGCCTTAAATTCAATAGAAATTTTTGAAGGAAAGAGAGCCTTAAACTAATCAAATAAAACATACAGATACAAGGCCAAGGGCCATCTCTACATACCTCGAATTGGGATTCGATTTCATTTCTTCAGCCAAGTAATTGGAATTAGTGAGATAGGCTAGAAGCAACGTCAACCACCTATTTCTTTCTTACCACCCTACCATGCCATTTTCTTACCAGCATCAGCATCAGCATCAGCCTCTGCCTCCTCTATCCCACACAACCGTGATTGACTCAAACACGAGGTCGACGTACACCTAGACACGGACAGACCCGAAGTCAAACCACACAGACAGCCAAACACACACCAGCATAGGTAGACGTGATAGGGATAGAGGAGGAGGAAGATGCTCGAAAAATGAAAAGACAATATATTATATGTAGGGATTCCCCAGTGCCCTTCAAACGCAACTAAGAGTTTTACCGCGTCTAAGATTAGTTTTATAAAGTCCCTACTCTCTCCTCAAGTTGAGAGTTAATTCTTTTTGGTGCAGCTTGCTTTTTTTTTAAGGTGGTTCTTTCTTTCCATTAATGATTTTCGTTTTTTTCCCTTCCCTTCCAAATGCACATCTGGCCAATAAGGTTTCAATTCATGGTTTTACTTTTTTTACTTATTCCATTTGGTTAGTCACATTATTATAGTAAATAATTCATGGTTTTACGGTATTTTACTCATTCACATTATTACGGATTGTGGATTCAATTCTGATTTTAATATCTTATTTATTTTTAGGATGTTGGAAACAAGGCGTTCAAAGGCGGTATTACTCGAGCCTTTGCCCGACATACTTATGTTACTTATTTTTAACTTTATATAATAGTTATATGAAATTTATTGGTATTAATAATTTCTTTTTAATTGCAAAGCATCTTGACAAATATGTAAAAAAAAAATTAAAAAGTTTTTAAAAAGGTAATGTATTTTTACAATGAAGGGGAATTAGTGTATAAACGATAAAAGTGCAATTGAAAATGTATGTTCTTAGGTATTAACAAATCTTTACAATGAAGGTCAAGGTCTTCCATTTTGACAGGAATTACGCTTCTAAAAATGGAAACGGATTTTTACAGTGAATGGAAAGGTCTTCGATCTTGATAGGAATTAGTGTAGCCATATAAATGATAAAAATGCAAGTGAAAATGTGGGCACCAAGTAAAAATGTGGGCACCCAAGTATTAACAAATCTTTACAATGAAGGGCAAGGCCTTCTAACTTCACACGAATTAGTGTAAACTTATAAACGACAAAAGTGCAAGTGAAAATTTGTGTGCCCACGTATTAACAAATCTTCACAATGAAAGGCAAGATGGGCAAGGTATTCGATCTTTATAGGAATTAGTGTAGCCATATAAATGAAATGGCTAGTAAATAAAAAATATGAAGATCTCAAAACTCATAATTAAATCTAATTGGTTCTCTATTTGAGAGGTGGAATGTAGATATCAAAAATCTACCTTGGATGAACATTACTTTTGAAGTTGATAGCTCAAAGATTTTCAATAATGCCAAGGCTAAAATTCAAGACAAGCAATTCCTCCAAATCATCAAAGGTTGATGTTTGCTAGGCACGAGCATGAAGATGAAAGAAATGTACTAGTTGATTATAATATTCAGAATAACTGACGTGTTTGTGTCCATACATCTCCCAAGTAATATATAGGTCTTTGTCATGATGTTGACTAGCTCTGGTGTGAATACTAAAATTCAAGATAAGGAAGGAATTCCTCTAGATTAACAAAGGTTGATCTTTGTTGGGATAAGAAACCTTGAGATACGAGTTTTGCAGGTTTATCCTGAAGGAATTGACTCACCCCTCAGTTCTTTTTCCATGTAGTAGTATGCAATTTTTTTTCAATCACTTGAACTTCAGAGTTAGAAATAATTGACAATGATAAGGAACACATTTTAGTTAAGGATGGAATTGCTCCATAACCATACAAGTTGATCTTTCTTGGTAAGTAAGGGAAACTCCTATAAGTAAGGGAAATATTATTGGCCTTAACAATGGTGTAAAAACTACATTTAATGAGGTTGGAACCATTGTCAAAAATAGTCGAATGAAAGATGATCTAGAGAAGGATACTCATCTTAATAATTCATGTGATATAAAAGTTGGTTCCTATTCTTTCCATTTTTATTTTATACTTATTTTAAAAGGCCAATAGGTATAACTACCACTATTCAATTTGGTTTATTTACCCTTTTCCTTGTTCACTTAAAATATTTCCTCACGTGACTGAGTTATTGTGCCTTTCTTGTATCTCCAATATATAGCCATCATATGAAGTTGTCTAGTTGTGGTAATTATTTGGAGGCTTTTTCTCCTTATGTGTCTTCCATAAAAAATTTCTATCTATTATTGGAATAGTATTGTTGTCTATTTTACTTATACAAGAGACAAACTTCCTAAGTTATTTTATAAATGTAATTGAATATTGTTTATGAACCCTAATGTAGCTTTTGTGGAGGCACTTGAGTGGTCCAATTTTTTTTTAACCAATTTTTTTCAACTGGAAGTCTATATATTTTCTGTGAATTATTATTTAGTATATACATTTCTCAACTATGACTACTCTTCAATTTTTTTAGTTAGCCCAATGATAAACATTTTATTTTGCTTTCTCTCCTAACAAGATGTGCACACTGAAGAAGACTTGAACAGATTTTTAATAGCCAAGATTTTAGTTCTTTCTCTCTTTTGCATGGCTACTATTCTCAATGTTCCAATTTCATATGCCTTCTTGAAACTTGTGATTTTTTCTCCTGCAAAAATTTTGTTTTGATCTCAGGTATGTGCTTAATAGTTCTCAAAGAGTATGTATTTCAACGTCAACATTACAAGTCCTTAAACTAAAATCATATTGATTTAGCTTGATTGCATTTTCCTATTTAACATTCATGAAAACTACTATGATACATCTCTAGGAGTTGATGTTATTGGGAGATTGTTTGTTTCAGTATATATTGTGGATATGATATGATTTTCGTAATGGCAAGTCTTATGTATGCATGAAAATGTTGGATGGTGTTGAAAATTTCTTGTTTGATAGTATTCTCCCCATTTTTAGGGGATTCATTTATTCAAAATGCTAGTTGAGTGTGCAATTTTGAATGAAAATGAACAACTAAGCTACATTATTAGCCCCTGGCAACATCTTTCAGTAATTAATGATTTCCCTTATAAAAAATCATGGTAACAAACAGTGTTGCATGCAATTCTATTAGTTTGATACTATACAAGATTGAGGCATGATAAATGAAAAATAATTTCAAACCTTTTACTATGTAGATAGAGTATAATGTCCAGTAATTTCACACAAGTTCCTAGATAATGTTACAAAATGGTTCAACTTTTATCTTTTATGGTTGATTACTTGTAACGAAAATTTCTATTCCATGAATACATATTTCCCTTCCATGCCAACTTGGAATCATTCTTGTGGAATTGTATTATGTTGTCATGTTCAATAATTAATGTGTTGCATTGAAGCATAATGATAAAATGTTATCTCATTTTGTGAAAACAAGACTTTCATAATTGTTATATCCTTTGTGTTTTATTTCTTCAATCATTTCACCATCCAATTTGGGAGCGAGATGAAGAGAATCTACTCGAATTTGTCACTACTACTTTTACTTACAAGGTATTTGTGTAGTCTTAACAATTAGTTCTTCCAATTCATCTTAGGTGCATCATTTCTTTTCTTCTCTTAGGTTCTTTTTAATTTTAGATTTGTTTTCCTTACAAGTTTATGCCCTTTCTTTAAAACATGATCAAAATATTTTTTCTCTTAAAATGAAAGAAACGATTACATTTTAAACCCTTTAGTTATGATCGATGAGAAATTCAAAACAAGAAACAAGTAATAAAAAAATCCACCTTAGTATGTCTTACCCAATGGTACTTATTTTAATTTATAGTTGTTTGAAATAGTGCAAAGAGTCTATTTTTTGGCAAAATATT
The DNA here is from genome assembly GCA_000404065.3 of Pinus taeda. NCBI lineage: Eukaryota > Viridiplantae > Streptophyta > Pinopsida > Pinales > Pinaceae > Pinus > Pinus taeda. Next base: position 20,124 of record APFE031218578.1, read on the forward strand.
CTGAAATTAGTTTCACCAAAATTTTGCGATACATGAAATGGTTACATATTTAGCACTTTGGCTATGCATGATGGAAAAGTCAAACCTAAGAAAAACGAATATCTTAGTATACCTTAATCCATGATACCAATTTTAATTTTCACTGTGTTTGAAGTAGCTTCGAGGAGAAGGAGTTTTTAGTAAAATATCAGTGAATTAGTTTCCACGCACTTCATATCTTTTGGAATTTTGTATCTTTTGGAATTTTGTAGATTGTCACACTTTTTTTTTAATTTACCTTCAAACATGGCATTGGAACCAAAGTTTATTTGTAGTTATATGGATAGAGAGAAAATTTATCTCTTACTTCTTGGATTTCTTTATTGAAAATATTGTTTGATTTTCATATACCATTTTTTTGTTTTTTTGTTTAGCATGACTAAGTAGAGTGAAAAATGAGATAATATTGATGGATAGCCTATGCGCTCTTGGTAGAATATTTTTTTTTTCCAATGTAAATAAGATCGATAATTTTCCACGTACTAGAGAAATTGTTTGGGGTAATATTTAGAGTGGGTTAATATTCCATGGCTTTTCAAAATAAAAAATAAAAATAGTTGTCAATTTTTACATTTTTTTAATTTATTTGCTCAATGTTTATGCTTTAAAATTATTTTAACTTAAAATTCATTAGAACTCTCCATGTTTTTCAGAAAATATCATTAAACATTTTACATTATGCATATTGGGGAGTATTAATGTTAGACAAGGTTTACAAGCTTTAAAACAAACTTCCATCCTTTAAGTTTTGCTACTAGATAGAAACCTTCTAGAAGAATGAAAAAAATGGTGCAGTTGTGGAAAATATATAAAAGAATTAAGTGAGTAAAAGAGAAGAATAACATGAGACATTGTTGAATAAAACTGACATATGGGGAATAACTAACAAGGAATAAAGTTGTGGGTCATTTAATGTTTTCATGTTGTGAGCCTTTGTGACATAGTACTGATGAAATCTTTAATGCCAAGGGTGTGTACATTTCATGATATTTTTTCTATGAAATGATGTAAGACAATTTAGGATGCATAAATGTAATTATATTACAATTTAGTGAAAGAAACAACAGATTCTTATTTTATTTCATTAATGTTTTTTTATGCATGTCCAAGTTTATTTCACCTTCATGGCTTCTTTTGATCACAAGGATAACTAAGGAATTTGTCATTGTACATATATAATAAAAATATGAATATTTTTAGTAGAAGGGTCGCAACAGGAGGTGATCTAGGTGTTACCTATACTAAACAATGTGTTTTGTTGAACAATTATTTCGTTCTTAATGAAAAGTATTGCCTTTCTCCTTGAGTGTATATCCATTTTATTAGATTTGCATATATTTTAATGTTTTTCCTAAAATATATTTATTAATTTGTCAATAACCACCTAGGGAAGACATATAAATCAAATTGATCCAATTGAAAATAAAATTCAATTGATGATAACCATCAAAATGGGTAACCCATTATTCCTGTCACATTTCATAGATTAAAAAAACACTAGAAATTAACTAAATTATAACTTTATTACAAATTATATTATGGTTATTTATAAATTTAAAGAAATTGAATGCATATTTTAAACACAACAAAAAATGTTAGTTAGCTATGAAATATGTAAATATTACTATGAATGTTCTAACATATTCCATGGTGTTTAAACATCTTCCATCAACCTAATAATTAACTTATAACTATGGTGATTAGCATAATTATAGGCATATATAATGTTTGATCCACTAACTTATGTACCAATTGTTGGGGTGCAAAAGGTGGATCATTAATTCTTATTGCAATGTTTATATTATGTTGTTCTATTTCCTAGTTAGAGCATTCCAACCAAATATCCATTTTGTGTTGATCTCTTTATAGCATAATATTGTTACTATCCAACTTAATATGTCATCAAACCTAGAATGCTTGGATGAAGCTTCATCACTATCAAACTGCTTGGATTGGGTTTTATCTTGACCATCATTTTCTTCTATAATTTTTATTGTAGTAGCATGGGGTGAATCACAAGTCAAGTCGATGTTTAATTTTTTCTTTCTTGTTGGGTTCAGTCAACTATCCTTGTTCCTATGCCTATGATGAGCTTCTTTCTATGTTGAGTTTGTCTAGAGTCAATTGTTTATTGTTCAATGAATAATATTTTCCATGTCCAAGAAACAACAAGACGTCACTCCCAATAGATTATTCTAGAAATTGTTCCAATTTTCTAGGATTCCTTTTTTCCTACCCTTATAGGGTATCCTCAATAAAATTTCATGTAATTGAGTGTAGATTATATTGTTGTTGTGGGTGTTCTAATTGAATACCTAGAAAGATTTGATTCTCATTTATTGTATATGTTTATGTCCCTATTGTTTTCCAAGTTTGTGAATCTTTTCTTGCAATATTCTTATGAGATTATGTCACAGGTACTAAGAGGTCAAATTCAAATGGTTGTGTATAATTATCTTTCCCTTTCTTCTTCTTGTTCAACATCTAGAAGGAGTAATCGTATATCCCCTTGTTCTTCTAGAGCTTGTGGTGGAATTGAGTATATTATGTTAGATTATTAACTCATCTCTCTCTCACACACACGCACACACACACACACACACACACACACACACACACATATATATATATTTGGTCAATTGTATGGTGATAGAAAATCTCTTGTTTTTATACATATAAAGAGTGAGCATACCTTTGTAGGGAGAATTGAATGTACGATGAGGGAGGAAACAATTTTTGTATTTGCTAAGGGAGGAAACATTTTTAAAGATTTTCGGATGACTAACTAATGAAGTTTGTTTCATGTCTAACCAAATTAGTAAAGCGGGGAAAGGAATGGACTTATTAAAATTTTCACATTTATACTAGTTCATATTTAGCATGTCATCAATGTGTTTTTCCTAGTTGTATATTTTTCCCGTCATGATCATTAGCCAATTTATTGTAAAATATTGAGTTTAATGTTAGAAACTCTCCCTATTCATGCAAAATGACTCTCTCATTAGGAAAAAATTAGAAATAAGAAAAACAAATTGAGATATCAAAAACATAATTTAACAATACATATATTTAACACAATAATATAAACATGAATACATAGGAACCGATTAAAGAATATTTATTATTTGTATTACATTGAATACTGAAAATCAGAAAAAACCATATAGAAATATACAAAATAGTATTTTAGAAATTTTATAATTTTGAAATACGTATAACTAAATATAAAAATAAAACAAATATATACTTGATTAATATTAATTGATGGAAGGAATAATCGTTTAAATGAACTTCAGACACCAACATTAAGATCTTAACTGATCTACAAAATATACAAAATCATTGTATCATCTCCTCCAGATCATTATCATATGTTGACTCACCAAAAGTGCGTTTTGGGTCAATATCGATAATCAAAACCATTACCATATGTTGGCTCATGAAAAGTTATTTCTAGGTCAATATCTATAATTAAAATATCATCTCCAAAATACACAACATTTATTATATTCCTTTCTTATGGGATCGAATTTGGAGTTACACTTGATTCAACTTGATCACTATGTTATGCCACTTTAAGTACATAAAAGCTATAGTTTTAATGTTATAGTTAATGTGTTAGATATTAAATTTACGTGTGTTGTAAAATTTCAAGAATTATAATGTCATGATGGTGAATTGTACTAGGGGTCATAGTTTCTAGAATTCATTGTGTTTTAAAGATCATAGTGCACTATGTTTTATTTAATTTTAGAGTTAGCCCTTAAGAATTATCAAGTGTCATTGATTTTTAATAGTAATAATGTTTAGAGGTTGCATTATGGAAGAGTTTGTAATTATCTAAGAGTATCAGTGATAACGTTAAACTAGCCATTATGGGTAATATTAGTGTTTGGATATTCATAATGGATTTTTCTTAAGGGTCACATATTGTATCAAATATTATAGTAGTTAGAGTGATTAAATGTTACATTAAATAAGGGGAACAATTTTGTGGGTGACTATATACTGCAATATATAGAAATATCTAATAGTAAATTCATTTAATTAGTGAATTTATAGACACATATATTAATATATATATTTTTATAGATCAAAATATTATTGGTAAACCCAATGTGTGTTTCCTTATGATTTCCATCATTGTTTTAATACAATAAATAATTGGTTGTACTTAAAAATACCCTTAGTGATTTAGTAGTTAGGTTTTTGATACTCCTAAGCTTTTGCAAGGCCGTTAGAAAGATTGAAAAAAATAAGTTATCTAAAAATTTGAAATAAATATGTTATTTATATATTTATGATTCAAAATTTCCAACTTAAAAGTATTTAGAAAAATGTAAATTAATTATTTTTTAATTAATAATGAAGAGGATTATTAATCCATATAACTTTAGTGAAGATGATTATTAATTTGTATGATTTTATTTATTAATTAATAAAGTTATTTTATTAGTGAAAAATGTTATTAAGCCATATGACTTTTAATAATAAAAAAATATGTATAATTACTTTCACCGCTTTTTGGTGATTGTGTGAATTCAAACGAGGTCAGATACTGTGAGTCACTGAGATAAATATTGACATTTCAAATTTAAGCATTAACTTTTTTGGTAATTGTGTGAATTCAAACTGAGGTCAGATATTGTGAGTCACTGAGATAAATATTGACATTTCAAATTTAAGCATTAACTTTTTTGTTAATTGTGTGAATTCAAACTGGGTCCGATAGTATGAGTCACTGAGATAAAAATTGACATTTCATTAACTTTGTGCATATTGTGTGTACTTTGAAGAAACCAATTTACAGTTTACATTTTTAAATGTTACCATTACATTTCTAACTTTGAAATTTTCATTTTTTACAACAAATCAATTAAACAATGAGTCTTTCTAAATTTGAAACTGCGTATTTTAATATTTAACTTTTAAGTTTTTACTTTGTTATCAACTGTTTGGTCTTTCTTACTCTCAAAATTTCAATATTTTACGTCAAAAACAGTTAACAATTTTTTTAAATTTAATTTTTAATCTTTTATTTTACCTTTCTCTAAAATTTAAAGGTTAATTATTTTAGTTTGTATTCTTTTAATTTAATCGTTGGCCTTTTTGTGAAGCCAATGTAATTAATATTTTTCTTTTCAAATTTAGTTTATTTTTGCTATATTTTGCTTTACTTTCTAAATTAAGGTAACTTTTTGGTTTTATGGGCTGTCTTCTTGAATTAGAACCGTTTTTTTCATAGCGGCGGCGGTTTTGAATTAGTGTTTTCATGGGTAACGCCAATGTTGTTGGGGGAGCGTGAGAATGAATATATGATATGATGGTCGTGAATGAATATATGATATGATGGTCGTGCGTTCGATCTATATTTTTGATGGGAGAGCGTGAGACTGAATATCTTTGAAGGTCGTGTGTTCGTTCGATCTGTATCTTTGTTCG
>APFE031218595.1:7550-23360 GCA_000404065.3 Pinus taeda
AAGCAAGCCCAACAATAGAAAACTAGGCTTGTACACTCCACTACTAGTTCCTTCTCATCCTTGGGAAAGTGTTTCCATGGAATTTGTTGGGGGACTGCCTAAATCTAGAAAATGTCATGACTATCTATATGTTATTGTGGATAGGTTCAACAAAATGTGTATTTTAATACCTTGTAACAAACAAATTACAACTGAACAAACAACAAAGTTGTTCTTTCAACATGTATGGGTTCATTTTGGATTACCCACTTCCATTGTATCTGATCGAGATTCCTGATTTGTTGGGAAATTTTGGTCGAGTCTGTGGGAATTGATGGACACCAGACTAAAGAAGAGCACAAACTTTCATCCACAAATAGATGGCCAAACAGAAGTGGTCAACAGGACAGTGATCCAGTTGCTCAGAGGCTATCACAGCAAGCATCCCAAGCTTTGGGATGAACACCTATGTTATGTGAAACATGCTTACAACCGGGCTAAACATTCTTCTACACAGAGATCTCCTTTTGAGACTTGTTTTGGTTTCACACCAAGGTCTCCCTTGGATTTTGTCTTTGGTAAAGACATAGCGGTTGATGGACACAGTGATGTGGACAAGGCAACATTGTTCATTGAACAAATCCAAGAGATTCACTAGGCAGTACAAGAATAGCTGGAAAAGAGCCAAGCCAAGTACAAGGCAAGGCATGATAAGCATCGGATTGAGCATAGTTTCCAAGTTGGTGATCAAGTCTGGCTATATATCAACAAAGACAGAATGCAAGGTGAAGGTAAGAAGCTAAAGCCAATAAGGTATGGACCTTTCAGGATACTTGAGAAAATTGGTGAGAATGCTTTTTGCCTTGATTTGCCAGCTTGCATGCACATCTATTCCGTAGTTAATGGAGAAAGCTTGAGACTATTTGAACCTTCATTAATTGAAGATCTCAAAGAGTAGAGCCAATTGCCTTCTATTGATGATCTGTTGCCTGAATATCTTAATGAATTGTAGGAAGATACAATTCTGGACAGGAAGGTAAGGAAAACGCGTAGAGGGGATGTTGAGTACCTCAGGATTGGGCTCAAAGGTTCAAAACCAAGTAGTGCAAGATGGATAAAAATTGGACAAGCGAGGAATTTATACCCTCAATTGGTTGACGCTTAAAAACCAACTTTTGGTGGTCCAAAAGCTCTTTCAGTGGGAAGGTCGTGATCCGAATTGGATTTTAGAACACACTCTAAATTTTCATGAACTCTTAAAATTATGCCAAAATTTCAAAGTCTTATAAAGGGCAATCTTATCAGAGATATCCTCGTAACAGTTACAATTTGTGATCAGTGCGGAGCAACGAGGACCCTCGGTCAATTGCGTAGACCGTTGGCCCATGGTAACGCGCGCTGTCACGAATTAGCAAAATAGGAGGTCTTTTTGAGAAACGAGGGTGGTTTCTGATATGCGATTGGTGACAAGTCACTAATTGCATATCGTAGGGAAAACCCCTCAAAGAAGGAAAAGCCCCGAGCGCCCGAACCCGAAATGTTATAAAACATGGAAAATGATGCTTCGGTTCCGACGGAAAGGGATTCCACAAAACCGATAGAATATCGGAAGGGCTTTGAGTGGTAAGCAGTTTCAACCGAGTTCCGCCCAATTCCATACAGCGAGTGCCACGCGTCTGGCTGAAGAGAGAGAAAACTGCTCACATCGGACGAGTAACCATCATGCTACTTAGCCGCCTAATATGAGCGATGACCATAGGATCTGGGACCCCCAGATCGACAACGGAGACATGATCCGATGGATGACCGGATTTGATAGGGTAAACAGGCAGAGTTATATAAGATTTGACGTCCGATATGGACGATGCGTTGGCGAAGATTCGTATTTCGTGGGCATTCTTGGAGTTAACAGACAAAATGGTCATTCAAACATTTCTAGTGAACCTGGCACACTCTTCGCTTACAGAATAGGTGGCCACCTCCCTGTGAGGCGTTATATAGTGATGATTATGCTGAACAAAGGGATTTAGACGAATAGAGGCAGGGAAACCAGAAAGCCGAGAAGCAGAAACGAACAGTCAGGACGCTGATGGCTTTAAAGCCACGAACTGACAGAGATAGAGTAAGCAGTAAAAAAAAGAGTTAGTTAGATGTAGAAAGCTAAGAGCAGAAAGAGGGAGCGGAGATGACTTGCAGAAGCAAAGGTAGCATCGAGCCAGACAGAGCCAGAGAGAGTCAGAGGGTCTGTGTACTCTAGAGAAGGCTTGAGAAGTTCAAGCGAACTCCTTTGTATATGTCTGTCATGTATGAGTCTTAGATTGGGCTCATACTACTATGACCAATAGAGGTCGAGTTTCAGTAAGTAGAGTCTCTGTACTCCAGAGACTTGGGGGATCCAAGTACAGTTTTGCTGATTCATATATGCTGTGTGAGACTCAAATTAAGCTCACTGTTGTAAAAACTCTACTTTTGAAAACATAATAGAGAGGCCACCACTGAAGGTTGGATCGGGAGACATAGACCAGGAGTATTGGGTGAACTCCTTATTAAACTTGTTGTGTTTACATGTTTTCTTGTTATGTTTCCTCTAACTACTTCAGTGTCTATGTATTTCGCAATCTTATCGATCCATTGCATAAAATAACATAGGCACATCCATGCACATGAGTCTGTAATACCTTAATTGTTTGTCTTAGATCAATTCCAGATTAGGTATAAAATGAAAAGCCATAAACATACGTATGGATGAAAATATTGCGTGATCATATTTAAATGAATGATTTATTTACACTTGTGAACAATTTGCAATTCTCTTGGTCAAAATTCAAAACTAGTGATTTAAGTTCTTGAATTGTTCTGTCAAGAACATAATGCAAATATACAAAATTGGGCTTATAAAAATGCTCGTCGAAGACTATAAAAATGTCACCATTTGGAAATAATATTATGGGGCTGAATATAGATGTAATTGTGACAAAATCTTCTTTTAGATTCCTCAAATCCTATGTCAGTTCCTCGCAATTAATTTGACAAAATGACAATTACATAAATTTTAACTAGTTTCACTCAACTCAGAGAAATAATCGCCATACCCTCATTCTTTCTTCTTTCATAGTGATTTCAGTTGGAAATGGCATGTTATACTATTTTCATTTAATTATACACTTGGTTTTCCAATTTGGGCTAAAAGTGTGCCCGTTGAGCAAAAGCACCTCAGGGTTGCCTTGTGTTCATGGGATGTCCCCTTAGTTTAATAAAAATGCAAGCCAACCCCTGCTATGAAATGATTATGGTAAATGGATTTGGGAATGGGATAAGTACACATATTGGGAAAGAACATACCTTTGTTTATTTTTTATAACCTTCCCTCATCTGCTCACAATGGATGCATGAAAAGTGAACTTTTATCAATTTTTACTATGATGGACATTTGGTGTAAAATACAAGCCATAAACATACATATGCACATAGATATTGTGCGATCACATTTGAATAAATTATTTATTAACATTTGTGTAAAATTTGTAATTCTTGTGGCCAAAATTTTGAACTAGTGACCTAAGTTATTGAATTTTTGTGTCAAGAACAAACTACAAATGCACAAAAATGGGCCTAGAAAAATACCCACCGAAGACTGTACAAAAGTCACTAATTAGAAATAAGCCTATGGGGCTGAAGACAAATTCATTTGTGACAAAAAACCTCTTTCACATTCCTCAAATTATGTGTTAGTTTCTTGCCATTGATTTGACAAAATTACAATTTCTCAGTTTTTAAACCAGTTTCACCCAACGAAGAAAAATGTCTGCCATACCCTCATTCCTACTTCGTTCTGAGTGATTTTAGTAGGAAATGGTTTTTCCCACTATTTTCCACCTTGTTTTCCAATTTAGGCTAAAAAAAAATGTCTGTTGAGCAAAAACACCTCAGGGTTGTCTTGTATTCATGAAATGTTGCCTTAGTTTAATAAAAATGCAAGCCAATCCTTGCTATGAAATGATTATAGTAAATGGATTTGGGAATGGGATAGGTACATATTGGGAAAGAACATTCCTCTATTTATTTTCTATAACCTTCCCTCATATGCTCAAAGTGGATGTATGAAAAGTGCACTTTTATCGATTTTTACAATGAAGAACATTTGGTGTAAAATGCAAGCCATAAACATAGATACACAAACAGATATTGCGCGATCATATTCAAATGAATTATTTATTAACACTTTTGCATAATTTGTAGTCTTTCGGTTAAAATTCTAAACTAGTGAGCTAAGTTATTGAATTTTTCTGTAAAGAACAAACAACAAATGTACAAAACTTAGCTTAGACAAACGCCCACCAAAAGACTATACAAATGTAATTAATTGGAAATAAGCCCATGGGGCTGAAGACAGTGCTATTTTCTTGCAATTGGTTTGACAAAATGACAATTTCTCAGTTTTTAAACCAACTTCACCCAACTCAGAAAAATGCCCACCATACCCTCATTATTGCTTCTTTATGAACGATTTCATTTGGAAATGGTGTGTTCTACTATTTTCCACCTAATTATACACTTGGTTTTCCAATTTGGGCTAAAGAGGTGCTCTTTGAGGAAAAAGACCTCAAGGTTGTCTTGTATTCACGAGATGTCCCCTTAGTTTATTAACCAACCACTATTATGAAATGATTGTAGTAAATGGATTTGGGATTGTGTTATAGGTCTATTTGGGCACATCACTCCCGACGATCATATCAGTGTAAACAGGGTCTATGAAACCCTAATTTAGTTGCTATATGCCCTAGACATGCCACCTCATTGAGTGCTTTCATCCATGAGAGCTTCCTGACTTCAAACCCTGCTGAAGTGCTTTGTTGGGTCACCAACACACCCCTGGTCAGAGGTAAGTATTTTGCAGAGCAGGTAGCCCCATTCAAGGCCGCATTGTATAGCACCGAAGCCCACTCAAGCTTGCGTTGGGCGAGAATCCTCGAAATGTTCATTGGATCTTGAGTATATTCCTCCTTTCTAAAGCCTTCTAGAAGGAACCCAAATCCTATTATATCAAGATGAGCTTGACTTAGGATAGACTTGGATCATATAATCTTCTATCCTCTCATCCCTTTGAACATGGAAACTAATCATCTAATTATGGAAAACCATTCAACACCATATTAATGACAACACCACTTACATTCATCTATAAATCATTGGTTTAGAGACTTGAAATCATTGCCAAAGTAATGTTATGTTGCTGGATTGATGTTGCTATTGGTGTGATGAGTTCTTGGACTAAGCTGGATGAGTGACACGAGATCAAACCACATTGGGTGTAACTTCTCCTTCTATCAATCAATAAAGTTGTTTGTTCCTTTTCCAATACTTTTGTCTATATCTATGATGAATGTATGTTCAAATGTTGTCGATTCCATTGGTTTACAATAAATAGATCATACGCTTTGATTGTTGTCATATTTTGTTTATGTTTGAGGTACCAATTGAGCGAATTCAGTTTGAGCGGGAGTGACGAGAGAAACTCAAAGGAGATCAAAGGAAGCGAAGGATCACAAGTAGGTTCTTTTATCTTATCTGTTTATTGTAGGAAAAGGTTAAACATCTTTACTTCAGTTGTTCTAAGTGTAACTACCCACTTAGGGAAGATATACTTATCTGTAGGTATAAATTCCGTATAATAGATTGGATAGGTAGACATATTGGGAAAGAACATTCCTCTGTTTATTTTTTATAACCTTCCCTCATCTACTCACAGTGGATGTATGACGTGCCCTTATATCAATTTTTACTATGATGGACATTTGGTGTAAAGTGCAAGCCATAAACATATATATGCACGCAAAGATTTTGCGTTCATATTTCAATGAATGATCTATTAACACTTGTGCACAATTTGTAATTCTCACGGTAAAAATTCTAAACTAGTGACCTCAGTTATTGAATTCTTCTACCAAGAAAAAACTATAAATGTATAAAACGAGGCTTAGAAAAATGCCCACTGAAGATTGTACAAATGTCACTAATCAGAACTAACCCTATGGGGCTGAAGACACATGTATTTGTGACACAAACCTCTTTCACATTCCTCAAATTATATATCAATTTCTTGCAATTGATTAGACAAAATGACAATTTCTTAGTTTTTAAACTAGTTTCACCCAACTCAGAAAAATGCCCACCATACCCTCATTCTTGATTCTTTTAGAGTCCTTTTAGTTGGAAATGGCGTGTTCTACGATTTTCCACCTAATTATACACCCGATTTTCTAATTTGGGCTAAAAAGGTGCCTATTGAGCAAAAACACCTCAGGGTTGTCTTGTATTCATGATATGTCCCCTTAGTTTAATAAAAATGCAAGCCATACCCTGCTATGAAATGGTTATAGTAAATGGATCTAGAAAATGGATAGGTACACATATTGGGAAAGAAGATTTCTTAGATGATTTTTATAACCTTCCCTTATCTGCTCATGGTGGATGTATGAAAAGTGCACTTTATCAATTTTTACTATGATGGACATTTGGTGTAAAATGCAAGCCATAAACATATGAAGGCACACAAATATTGTGCGATCGTATTTGAATGAATGATTTATTTACACTTGTGCACACTTTGTAATTCTCTTGTTCAAAATTCTAAATTATTGAATTAACTTATTGAATTCTTCTATAAAAAACAAACAACAAATATACAAAATTGGGCTTAGAAAAATGCCCACCGAAGACTGTACAAATGTCATTCATTGGAAATATGCCTATGGGGTTGAAGACAAATGCATTTATGACAAAAACCTCTTTCACATTCCTCAAATTCTATGTCAATTTCTTTCAAGATTGGACAAAATGACAATTTCTAGTTTTTAAACCAATTTTACCCAACTAAGAAAAATGCCCTAATTCTTCAGTCTTTTAGAGTGTTTTCATTTGGAAATGGCGTGTTCTACTATTTTCTTCTTCAATATACACCTGTTTTTCCAATTTGGGCTTTTAAGATGTCTGTTGCGAAAAAACACCTCAGGGTTGTCTTATATTCATGAAATGTCCCCTTAGTTTAATAAAAAAGCAAGCCAACTCCTGTTATGAAATGATTATAGTAAATGGATTTGGGAATGGGATAGGTATACCTATTGAGAAAGAACATTCATATATTGGATTTTTATAACCTTTCCTCATCTACTCACATAAGATGTATGAAAATTGCACTTTTAACAATTTTTAATATGATGGAAATTTGGTTTAAAATGCAAGCCATAAACATGAAAATGTACACAAATATTCAAAACTAATGACTTAAGTTCTTGGATTGTTCTGTCAAGAACATAGTGTAAATGTACAAAAATAGGCTTCAAAAAATACCTGCTGAAGACTGTACACATGTCATCAATTAGAAATAATCATATGGGGCTGAAGGCAGATACATTTGTGACAAAAACCTCTTTCACATTCCTCAAATTTTGTGCCAGTTTCTTGCAATTGATTTGACAAAATGAAAATTTCTCACTTTTTAAACTAGTTTTACCCAACTCAGAAAAATGCTTTCCATACCCTCATTATTAATTATTTCATATTGAATTAATTTTCAAATGGTGTGTTCTATTATTTTACACCTCACTATACACGTGTTTTTTCAATTTGGGCTAAAAAAGTTCCTGTTGAGCAAAAACACCTAAGGGTTGTTTTGCATTTATGAGACACCCCCTTAGTTTAATAAAAATGTAAGCCAACCTTTGTTATGAAATGATTATAGTAAATGCATTTGGGAATGGGTTAGGTAAACATTGGGAAAGAACATTCCTTTATTGATTTTCTATAACCTTCTTTCATATGCTCACAATGGATGTATGAAAAGTGCACTTCTATCAATTTTCGCTATGATGGACATTTGGTGTAAAATGCAAGCCATAAACATACAAATGCACACAAATATTGCGCGATCATATTTGAATGAATGATTTATTTACATGTGCAGAATTTGTAGTCTCTTGGTCAAAATTAAAAACTAATTACTTAAGTTGAATTCTTTTGTCAAGAACATAGTGCAAATGTACAAAACTGGGCTTGAAAGATGTCCGCCGAAGACTGCACAAATGTCATTAATTCAAAATAAGCTTATGGGATTGAAGACATTGTATTTTTGGCAAAAAATTCTTTCACATTCATTAAATTATGTGTTGGTTTCTTGCAATTGATTTGACAAAATGATTTTTTTTTTTTTTAGTTTTTAACCCAATTTTACCTAGCTTAGAAAATGCCTGCCATACCCTCATTTTTCCTTCTTTCCAATTGTTTTGAGTTGCAAATGGTGTATTCTACTATTTTCCACCTCACTATACATTTGCTTTTTCAATTTGGGCTAAAAAGGTGTTTGTTGAGTAAAAACACCTCAGAGTTGTCTTTGTATTCATGACATGTCCCCTTAGTTTAATTAACATGCAAGTCAACCCCTGTTATGAAATGATTATATTAATTTGATTTAGGAATGGGATAGGTACACATATTGGGAAATAACATTCCTTTGTTGACTATATATAACTTTCCCTCATATGCTCACAATGTCCCCTTAGTTTAATTAACATGCAAGTCAACCCCTGTTATGAAATGATTATAGTAATTGGATTTAGGAATGGGATAGGTACACATATTGGGAAAAAACATTCCTCTATTGATTATATATAACTTTCCCTCATATGCTCACAACAGATATATGAAAAGTGCAGTTTTAACAATTTTTACTTTGATGGACATTTGGTGTAAAATGCAAGCCATAAACATAAAAATGCAGACAATTATTTCACGATCATATTTGAAAGAATGATTTATTTACAATTGTGCATAATTTGTAAGTCTCTTGGTCAAAATTAAAAAATAATGACTTAAGTTCCTGAATTGTTCTGTCAAGAACAAAGTGTAAATGTACAAAACCACGCTTAGAAAAATGCTCGTTGAAGACTGTATGGATGTCATTAATTGGAAATAAGTGTATCGGGCTAAAGACATATGTATTTATGACAAAATACTCTTTCGCATTCCTCAAATTCTGTGTTAGTTTCTTGAATTGATTTGACAAAATGACAATCTCTCCATTTTTAACCCAGTTTTACCCAGCCTAGAAACATGTCTGCCATACCCTCATTCTTCTTTCTTTCAAAGTGGTTTCAATTGAAAATGGTGTGCTATACTATTTCCCACCTCACTATACACCTATTTTTTCAATATGGGCTATAGTGACTGTTAGTTCCACTCTTCGCAGCTTGTCACCAAGGATCAAAATGGGCTCTTACTATGTTTGGTTTTTAGAGATGTTTTGCACATTATCTTGAGTGAAAATCATATCCTAAGAATGTTCATCGGAATCATTTCAGAAAAATCTTTCCAATGGTATATAACACTTCCAAAACTGGCTCCCGGATTAGAAGATATGATCGAAATAAATGATTGATGATTGGTTATGCATGTTTTGAGGTCATTTTCTACACACAGGGACAAGTTTACTACAAAATTAGTTTATGAAGTAATGGACATGAATTTTACAAAAGTGAAAGAGGTTTTTGTCAATCACATACCAAATAACAAAAACTCCTTCAGTTTATGCATAGGTGTTACTATGTGGGAGATATGTAGTGATATTTGAAGCCTAAATTAAAACAAAACAAATTTTGCATTTGTTTTATTGTTTTAGTCATTGTAGTGTGGTGCCATTTTACAATAGATAGAAAGTAATTTTGAGAAACCCAAGGAGGTTTTTGTCAACAACGAGCCATATAGCAAAAACCTCTTTTAATTTATTCACAGGTGTCGTGAATTGGAATATTTGACTAGATCTTTACAACCTATTTTTACAGATTTAAATATTTAATGATTTCTTGTTTTATAGATTATTTTGTGGCACATATTCTGAGAAACTGGAAACGCAGTTCCAAAATTTGAGAGAGGTTTTTCTCAAACATGACCTTGTCTACAAAAGCATCTTTAAGTTTGTAACAAGTGTTATGGTTCAAGAGATACTAGTTCATCTTTGGCGCCTATTTTCAGAATTTTGGTCCAAATTTAATGTAACTGTTTCTATGTTTAGGGAGATGGTTGAGCTCAACTCCCTTAGTACAGGGATGAACTAATTGTATATATTTTATGAATTTCAGAGTGTAAAGTGTTTGAATTTTTCAACAGAGGAAAGTTGCTTTGGACTGTGTAAAGCTTTTTCTGAATATTATTTTTAATGGAGCAATTTCCGCCCTTTAGATTTGGGATCCATCACGGTGTTTAATGTGCATCATGTTTTTCTTGTAAATTCATTTCCATGCTTTGTTTTTTCTGCTAATTCTTGTTACAACATTATCTGAGAGAAATGGTAAGAATCCATCCATGCAAGATGCTCCTTTCACAGTGATTATGTTGTTTAATGTAGTGGTTATCTTTTCAGAATCCATCCTCTGTTAGATGCTTTGGTGAGTAACCTTATGCTTCTCTTTCTTTTAAAGTTGCCACTGTAGATCCATCCCTTGATTGATGCCTGTAGGGCAGTGGGCTTTCTCCTCTTTCCTTCTCTCATTTACATATTTTTTTTGGCTGAACATTGCACTTATTTTGCCCCAAGTTTTCCGGTAGAAACTAGCCTCGATTCCATAGCCCAATGATCCCTTCTATTGCTGTTTTCGACCCACAACTTTCAATCAAATCCCCGTACATCATAGCTAGCCTAAGATTCACTTATTGCAGCCACGTTTTGTTGGAAGAGAGCCCTCTTTGGTCTGGTAGGGCTAGATGCCAGATCAAAATCTTGGTTTATGGTTACCTCTGAGTTGCCTCTTTTCAGCCTTGAGGTTCATTCTGAGTGCTAACATATTGGCGCCATTGCCGGGGACGAGGTGAGAGATATTCTCTAGGAAAGACCATTCAAGTTGTAGCTTTGGTTACTGATGGTGGACAACGATCAAACACATATGAAGGCTGAAACATTCACTTGTCGACTCCAACTCAATCCAGAGATTCCAGTGCTCACTGATCTGTTCATGTACTAAAATAAGATGGTAGGGTATGTGGTAAACCCTGTGCGTTGTGAAGTTTTAAACGAAGTTAGAGATCGGTTAGTGGATATTGAAATAGATGAGGTATTTTTCATTACCGTGCTTCAATGTTTGAGATCTTCGAAGTTTCCTCTTAATGGTAAAACTGGTTTCTTTGAGTTAGTGGTTGAAAAATTTGAGAAGGAGATTGAGTATATAGATGTTCAAATTAAGTCATGAATTCCGAGATCCCAAAAAGTTCTTGGAAACTCCCCCTCTTTCAAAACAAGAAACAATAGGGTTGCCCGTGGATATTTGCATTGACAGTTTGCTGCTGGAAGCATATATTGAGGAGTTAGGGCAGCAGACATGGTCTGATTTCTATGATCCTGTTGTTGCATATATGGAGTATCTTTTCAATTTGAATGACAAACTAGATTGTCTTTTACACAAACAAACTCATTTTGTGCATGTATGGCTGTCAACATTTCCAATTGTGTCCTAGTTCAAGCACTCCCTAGCATCATCATTGCCACAACTGCTTGATTGGTTGGTCTGGCATTATAACATTACTTGATCTATCAATTTTGCATCAGAGTAGGGTAGATTTGCAAATAAATAAGCTGCCTAAGGCAACATTTCTGTTTTCGATATTTGTTTATGTACATATTGCAGTATGTATATGTTTTTGGATTGGAATGATTTTTTTTGGTTTATTGCTGTTTGTTACCGTATTACCCAAAGGATGAGGCACATGGTCTATGGTGTTCTTGGCACCTCTAAGGAGCTGCCATCCCCAATAAGGCCAATGTTAGTTCTAGTCTTCGCAGCCTGTCACCAGGGATCAAAATGGGCTCTTATTATGTTTGGTTTTCAGAGATGTTTTGCCCATGATCTTCAGTGAAAATCATATCCTAAGCATGTTCATCATAAGCAGCTCGGAAAAATATTTCCAATGGTATATCACACTCCCAAGGCCGGCTCCTGGATTAGAAGATATGATCGAAATGAATGATTGATGATTGGTTACGCATGTTTTGAGGTCATTTGCTGCACACAATGACAAGTTTACTACAAAATCAGTTTCTGAAGTAATGGACATGAATTTTACAAAAATGAAAGAGTTTTTTTCAATCACATACTAAATAACAAAAACTCCTTCAGTTTATGCACATGTGTTACTATGTGGGAGATATGCAGTGATATTCGAAGCCTACATTAAAACAAAACAAATTTTGCATTTGTTTTACTGTTTTAGTCATTGTAGTGCGGTGCCATTTTATAATAGATGGAAAGTAGTTTTGAGAAACCCAAGGAGGTTTTTTTCAACCATGAGCCATATAACAAAAAAATCTTTCAGTTTATACACAGGTGTCGTGAATTGGAATATTTGACTAGATCTTTACAACCTATTTTTACAGATTTAAATATTTAATGATTTCTTGTTTTAGAGATTATTTTGTGGCACATATTCCAAGACTCGGAAATGCATTTCCAAAATTTGAGAGAGGTTTTTCTCAAACATGACCTTATCTACAAAAACCTCTTTAAGTTTTGTAACAAGTGTTATGGTTCAAGAGATACGAGTTCGTCTTTGGCCCCTATTTTCATAAATTCAGTCCAAATTTAATGTAACTGTTTCTATCTTTAGGGAGATGGTTGAGCTCAACTCCCTTAGTATAGAGATGAGCTAATTGAATATATTTTATGAATTTTAGAGTGTAAAGGGTTCTAATTTTTCATCAGAGGAAAGCTGCTTTGGACTGTGTAAAGCTGTTTCTGAATATCATTTTTAATGGAGCAGTTTCTGCCCTTTAGGTTTGGGATCCATCACGGTGTTTAATATGCATCATGTTTTTCTTGTAAATTCATTTCCATGCTTTGTTTTTTCTACTAATTCTTGTTACAACATTATCTAAGGGAAATGGTAGGAATCCATCCATGCAAGATGCTCCTTTCACAATGATTATGTTGTTTAATATAGTGGTTATCTTTTCAGAATCCATCCTCTGTTAGATGCTTTGTTGAGTAACCTTGTGCTTCTCTTTCTTCTAAAGTTGCCACTATAGATCCATCCCTTGATTGATGCCCATAGGGCAGTGGACTTTCTCCTCTTTCCTTCTCTCATTTACATATTTTATCTGGCTGAACATTGCACTTATTTTACCCCAAGTTTTCCGGCAGAAACTAGCCTCGAT
The DNA here is from genome assembly GCA_000404065.3 of Pinus taeda. Taxonomy (NCBI): domain Eukaryota; kingdom Viridiplantae; phylum Streptophyta; class Pinopsida; order Pinales; family Pinaceae; genus Pinus; species Pinus taeda. The sequence continues at coordinate 20,725 of APFE031218595.1, forward strand.
TCCATAGCCCAATGATCCCTTCTCCTGCTGTTTTCGACCCACAAATTTCAATCAAATCCCTGTACGTCATAGCTAGCCTAAAATTCACTTATTGTAGCCACGTTTTGTTGGCAAAGAGAGAGCCCTCTCTGGTCTGGCAGGGTTAGATTCCAAATTGAAAGCTTGGTTTGTGGTTACCTCTGAGCTGCCTCTTCTTAGCCTTGAGGTTCATTCTGAGTGCTAACAGTGACTATGTTCTTCAATTGTTATAGTAAAGAACATTATGTAAATATACAAAACTAGGCTTAGAAAAATGCCCGCTTCAGACTGTACATATGTCATCAATTTTAAATAAGAATATGGGGATAAATATATATACCTATTGTGACAAAAACCTCTTTCACATTCCACAAATTTTGTGTTTGTTTCCCACACTTGATTTGACAAAATGACATATTTTTAGTATTAATGCAAGTTTTACCCAACTCAGAAAAATGCCCACCATACCCTCTTTCTTGCTTATTTCCGAGTGATTTCAATTGGAAATGGTGTGTTCTACTATTTATCTTGTCAAATAGTAAAAGCTCTACACATGTGTTACCTCCAATGTGCTTCCTATAAGCTAGAAAATCTATAATTTAATTTCAAACTTTGAAATATTAAAGATACATAATTTTCCATTGGAAAAACAAAATCAATGGTAACAAAAATGACTATATGTAACCATATATATTATTTATAAAAAGATTCACCACATATATTATATAACATATTGTCATACATAATTCATCATATATTTACATCCCCAAACAGGGTGCACCATTTCTCATCCCCAATCCATAACAATGATGGACATGCTCCTATTGGTGTGAATCCCATAAAAGGAGCACCTGCACATGAGGCTTCATACTATTATACAATTACAAAATCTAAATGTTGGACCCACTCTCCATTTACTAGGAGGTTTACTATCATTGCTTGAGCCTGAAGATGGTTGATATCTATCAGGAAAGGTTGGACATGTATAGAAAACAACCTTCTTAAGATCACTGTATCCATCTATGGTAATCTCTAGTGAATTATTTTTCTTCACAATTCTAGGAGGTACAAAATGCATCACAATCAGCTCAAAAGTAACCATGAAACTTTCATCTGAACAAGGAATTTCCACATATGATTCATTGTGTATCATGTTGTGAGAACTTATGTGGTTGAAAACTTTGTAGGAAAGAAGATGGATGTTATGTCGATGGATTCGATGTGGTTGCAATACTCCCATATATGATGGTAATGCATTGTAACTTCCATATTCTGCAGAGGCAACTAATCTAGCACTTACAACTTCATCTTCATCGTCACCTTTTGTTGCAACATTGGAAATTTGTGTGATCATATTCTTTCATTGCAATAAATTGACTAAAGAAATATTCTCCATTTTGAGTGCCCCACCTTCTGATAGTGCTCACAATAAAGAAAATATCAACAATGCCTACACTAAGAATAAAGATAACATTAGATACTGTTAAAACGTAGTTAAACCATTATGAGATACCTTGATAGATCTGAGCTAAGGTACTTTCAGATAATTTTAGAACAAATCTAAATTTGTATATAGAAATGTTGTAATATAAAGATTAGATATTGTAATATAAATTTCAATATTTCTTATTGTAATTTAAAAAACTTTTTCCTAGACTATGCTTGAAAATTTTGAGCATTTTTATGAAGTTACAAACTACAATTTTGGTTCAATCCCACTCAAGGGATAACAAATCCTATAAATAAACTTTCTTGATAAGAGATGAAAAATGTGAATTAAAGAGATACACATGTATTCTTACCATCAATGGTTTCAGTGTGTATCAATAATCCTTGTGTTGTATAGAACACCTCACATGGATGCAAATTCACATCTTCAGGAATATGATGGCCTCTATTAATAACATCAACATGACTTTTAAATATTATTACTTAGGTGAAAGTCCCACCATTCTTCACATCTACTAAACAATTCAAAACTTGCACAGGATATGGATTTTTTAATGACTCTTCTTCAGACATACCAGGAAAATTTCCATAATAAATACACACATACATGCTTGCATTTATGGTAACATCAAATGGATTTGTGCTGCGTACCATATATCTATCCATTTGAAAGAATTTATTTTCTCCAATATTAATAAAACGACCATCTCCCAATAAGGAAGTTGTTAGTGCCTAGATTTACCTCAGGCTGAAAAGGTAGGATCTAGGGCCAACATCAAACCACGCTCAGCCTGGTAGCTAGCCCTACCAGGTCAGGAGAGGGCTCTCTCCAGGTCAATCTCAGCTAATTATGATCACTAAAGGCTTGAGATGACTGATTTGATTACTGATCTTAGGCTAGGTATAGATGTAAAGGAGTTTGATTGAATAAAATGTTGTGTTTTGTGGGCTCTAATGGAAAAGCAAATTTGGGTGCAGGGAATGAGGCTCAGTCTTGTAGAGGGCTCGATGGGGCAAGGTAGGCAACTGTATTTGGCACTCTAAGTCAAATGAGATGGATGGTTTAGACAGAGGAGGAGTTGAAGAGGGAAAGAGAAGCCATGGATCCTCTCCAAACAGTTGAAAACATCAAGAAACTAAAGCAAACTTCAAGTAGAGCACTGTAATTT
>APFE031218595.1:31678-47357 GCA_000404065.3 Pinus taeda
TCATGACCCTCATGCTGATAAGAAGGTCCACCTGTCTCATGCAAAGCCTCTGAAGGTCCCTGAGGAGATTTGAAAAACTCACGAGAGATGAAGTCCTCCCAAGTGATGCCCTGTAATCCAAGCTGATGGATGACCACAATTTTTATGAGAGCAAAATGATATATACTATTGAACTGCTGCTGAGGAGTCTTGTGCTGCACTAGAGTGGTCAGCTTCTCAATATTTTGATACATGAAGTAAGGGATGTTCATCATCCTTACCCTGGTAAAATGTATAAGCAGCCAGATATGATAAGTATACAAACGGGAGAACCGACCCTCACAGCTGAAATACTTCATAATCAATTTCATTAAAGGAGCATATGAATCTTTGAGGTACTGAAAAGGAAAAACTCTCTTGAGCTGTCTCAAAAATCCGGGCTTGATGTATGGTTCATAATGCTGCCGGTCAATTTGTTGCCTCTTATTCCATTGCTCTCTAATGTTAGGAATACTGGTTGCTAGTGAAATAGGTTCTGGTGTTGATGTGAAAATTGACACCAGCTAGAGTGGCTTGACCCTCATGTAAATGCAACACAAACAAACAAGCCAACTCATGATGAAACTGAATGCTAGCAACCTTCTCACAAAATTCATAGCAGGACTGGTGTTGGAAACAAGAGATGGCAAGAGGGCAGACCTGTAATTCAACAAGAGAGGTTGGTTCTTCTCTAATATGTTTGCCACCTCTATGAGGGCTCCTCGGTGCATGTACCTCTGTAGTTGAGTCACTGTGTGTTTCCTCTTCATAATCATATGAAGGATTAGATGCCATCTCTGTTAGTGGATAAACTGTCTTGGAGCTGCCTTGATGCAAAATAGGTGATTTTGTGATGTGTTTTGACTTTTGCTACCAAGGGAAACAGTGATATGAGGGACTGTGGAGGGAGAAAATAGTGATGGTTTTAGGGACTGTTGGGGTAGGTTTTAGTTAAGAGAATAGGGAATTAGAGAGTAGTTTGGGAGTTTTTATTATAGGACTAGGGTTTGGGAATTTGCATGTGGGATTTTGGGAAATGGGATTTGGGATATGGGATTAGTGAAGTTAGGGGTGTGTGAATTTAGGGGATAGGGAAATCAAAGGAAAAATGGAGTAAGGGAGTGGTGAGGGAATAAAAGGATGGACTTGGTAGCAAAACAATAGTCTCAAACCCTAGGTAGCAGTTTGCTTTGAGAGATTTCAAGAGATAGGGTTTGATTTCTTTAAACAATCACCATACAACAAGCACCGTGAAACAACCACCAAACTTGGATGAAAAATAGTGGTAGAGGCTCAACCTACTTGAACAAGTGATGATCCACAAGTTTCAGGCGATTTGGAGCAAGTTTCGGGCTTGCTGGCTGTGTCTGCCGCGCTCGTGCGATTTTGAACTGGAGGATGAAGCCCAACGCGCCATGCCTGCTATGTGCACCACGCCTCCTGCCCAGTGTGCCGTGCCTCTGTTTTTTGGCCGATTTTCACCAATTCCTCTCACTTTCTCACCAACATTACTTTGCCTTGCTTCCACTTTGTCTTGAGTGCAAATGAACTTTTCAAATTTGGAGACATGACTTATATATGGAGCTTTTAAATTTTTGGCTCATAAAACCCACTTTCATAATGTTTGGAATTTGGCTTTATTTTTAAACTCTGTTTTTGAACTTTTTCACTTCATTTGAGCTTGTGATGAACTAAATGACCCGAGCTTTGTTTGTTTTGCAGGGGGTTGGAGCTACGAGGGCTAGGGAAGGTGACCAGGTTTGCAGGGGAAGTAATTTACATATGAAGAAAATAAACTTACATGCTTTTTGTACAATAAAAGCAAAAATACTCTGTTTTTCCTCAAAATAGAGTTTTGAGGAAAGACACATTTTTGAGCACTTGATGATGAATTTTATTGATGTTGGAACTTCCTCATGTGCTTGCTGGTTGTTATTAGACATTTTGAAAATCTTTTTGATGAAACCCTAGACCTAAATGACAATGAAACCCTAAAAAGACTTTTGCAATCTTAAAGACAAAAAGATGACTGTATATTTTTTTTTTTTTGATGAATAAACATGAGCCAGCAGGTAAATGACATGAGGGAAAAAGTAGGAGAAGCCATTACCGTCAGATGATCCATGCACCTAATGGAATGCAACTGACTGGGCGGGACACCTAATATGCAATGCAACAAGAGGATTTGATCTCTGAAGAAGGGATGAAGATACCGACGCTAACAGAAGTCACATCTAAACTAGATCCAATGGAATATCCTCACTTGATGACTGCAAAGCACTCTTTTGTGTGGAATTCATCTAATCCACTCAAAGATAATTGTAATTTTATTTTAGACAATGAAGGATGGTGCAACATAAGCCTCCCACTCTCATATGTATACACCATTTGAATAGGAAAAACATGAGCCATACTACATGTCCATGTGCCACTGGTACAACACTGTAAATAATTGGATCATTACCGCAAGGATCTAGGCATGTTAACTCTACATTTGTTGTATGGGATTCATCAATAACTTTTCAGATAATGATCTCTTCTAAATATATTTCTCCTTTAAGAAGAGAAACTATATCAAACATTGGAGCCTTTACCCTAACAAACAATATAGATGAGTGACATCAGATTTCATAAGGTTTTCCTATATTATTAAGTTGGATCTGGACATCATTACCGTTGGACTCTACTTCATCATCACTCCAAGAATAATTTCTAGCAATTTTAGATAATATCTGTGACTTTTGTCATTGTATTGCTAATTGTTGCTTCATTTGTCTTTTGTTTTCTTGCTAGTATCTTCCTTAACAAGAATTGGAAAAGCTTCTTCCATAACTTCTGGAGGCAAAGACTTTCGTTCTTTATGTGACAATGGATTAAAGTTTGTACTGAAAATGATTGATTCTATAAAATGATGTAATTTGTGGTGATGACAATATTCCCAAATGGGCTACATAGGTTACACAAGAGATCTCTAAATTAGAAACCGTTAGTGGGTAAAGAAATAAATTTCTTTATGCATGATATAAATGCTATTCTAATCCTTAATATAATATTCAATTTATTTTCTCCTTGTGTCAGATACAATTTCTACATAAAATAAATTGATTCTTAAAAATATTTCTGCAATAAATTATAACCATCCTAGTTAGAAAAAAAATGCACAAATTGAAATTAAAAGAGAAATGAAACAAAGGTTTTCCAGTGGTTCTCTTCAATAAACTTGGATAAAGGTCATGATAATTTGAAACAGAAGCATATATATAAAAAAAATATCATTCTACAAATGAATGTAAATGTCTCTTTCCAATTATTGCCATCATCTTGCAACCCCTTCTAGTTCAATCAAGAATCACATTCGATATGGTTTGATTTGGAATCACATCCTAAATTCAACTAGGGAGATCGTGAGGAAGGTCACAAAGGCAAGCTGAGAGCAGGGAATATTGACAATCAAAGTTCACCTGGGCAAGTAAAAATGGGTGGAAAAATAAGCCACCAAACGAAAATTCAAAATTCAAATTTCTAAGTTAACCTCAAATTGCAAACTACACTAGTTAACCTGATATTGTAAATCGTGTAGCCCGATAATATTTATGGTGGGATGATGAGGTTGACTGATTTGGGGATCAATGCCCCTAATTATAGATTAATTAATTTCTAAACCTCTCTTATTAGGATACATTTCGGGTCAGCTAGATTCTATGAAAAGTATTTGGTGGGTGAGAGGAAAAGATGCCTTGATTATGTCTCTTCCTATAAAAGTGGTTCCCAATATGGAAAATTCTGTCTACTACCATTCCTCTTCTTTAATCTCAGTTCACCTAGGTTCCTTGCAGTGGAAGATAGACAAGCATTTGAAATGAAAACTTTGTGGGTCTCCTCTCAAGAACATTCAAGACCCTCATGTTCTATGTTTGTGGCTTAATTGGGTTGGTAAACTCTCCATTTATAACTTTTCTAGATTGTCTTTAGTTGGCTACTATGTGGGGTGGGACTTGGGTCCAATCCCCCCTCCTCTCAGGGATTGATTCCATCTACTATTTTTTTGGCTCTCAGGATGCGCTCCAACTCACAAGAATGATGTGGACTCTAGAGGCTAGGAATATATTGGCTATTCAAGAAGCTCAAATATGAAGCTCAACTATTTTTACATGCCCCCCCTCCAAAATCTGGTTTATGGTCTTATGTATGACACATATATGGGATTCCTAAAGTGATAATTTCTCTTGGACCCTAGTTCATAAGAAGCTATTCACATAAGAGAAATTAGCCAAATAAGGAATCTGAGGGCATGTCTAGATTTTCCTTATGCTTTTCTAACAAAGAATCTATCCCCAACCTCTTCCTAGATTGTGAGTTCACTTAAACAATCTGGGACTTTGTTATACATGGATTGTCTCATCGTATTCAATAGTCCAATACTCCCCTTTAGCCATTTAACTCATGGAAGAAACATTAACTTGGTTCCCTTAAAGGTAAGCCTTTGCTTAAAATAATTTAGGTTACACTCCCTAATTTTTTTTGTTGAAAGATTTGGTTGGATCACAACAGAGCTATTTTCAATTATTCTCAGTTTTAACCTGCAATAGTTGTAGAGTGTGCCAAACCTCTACTAGTTGATCATATCCATTTAAGAAAGCTCAATCTATCATAGTTACATGTCTTGGATCCATTTGAAGCAAGGTGGTTTTCTCAATTACTCTCCATCCTTCTCATTATAACTCCTCTCCACACAAGAAGATATGGTAGCTCTCCTTGTCCAAAGAAAAATCTCATTAGAGGTTACAATCACAAGATGCATATGTATTATGCTTTGACGGGGAATTGAAACAAAACCCAGGGTTGGTAGGTGTGGGCAAGTGTTATTTTTCTCTAGATGAGAGATTGAATTAACATTATCTTAGAGTTTTGGGCACAAATTCTAACAAATAGGAATAGATCTATGAATTTCTCAAAGGGATTAAACTTGAAAAAACTCTACATCTCATCTTAAGGGACTCTAAGAACACCATATAAAATCGACATCTAAGTACTACCCCTATGGATTTGAAACTCCAATATATCCATAGAAGAATTTAAGCTATCTTGGATTCTTTCGAACAAGTTCATTCCTCCAAGTTTTATGTGTTGTAACATTTTTTGGTTTTGGTAAGTTAGAATCAATTAGTCAAAAAATGAAAATATTTCTCAAAAAATGTTAAACTGGGATATAGACAAAAAGAATACTGAATAAAAATGTTAGGAAATATTCTAATAAATATGTCCATATCAAAGAAAATGTTAGAATAGATGCCCTAAAAAATGAAGGCAAAAATAAAATGTTAGGTTAGAGAGAAAAGCAAAAAGAAATAAACTCTGAAAGTGTGCAAGTCCAAGTGCCATTACTTTTTACTTTATTATGCAAAATAATGATTATGTGCAGCTTGTCATAAATACCACAACCCATGATAGTCAAATAGTTTAATCTTGACTAGTTCATGCTTTAAATTTCATGTTTATAGTTAGAGAATAAAGATCTAGCCAAACTATTTAATCTTGGCAGATCAATAGTTAGGTAGAGAACAATAAGGAGCTCATCAGTTTAATCTGAGCCCTTTGATGTTATAAGGTTAGAATTAGATAATTTGCTTTTCAAAAGAAAAAGGAAATAAAGGGTCTGCTAGCTTAAATGCACCTAATTAAGTGAAGAAAAAGGGTTAGGATAAGTAAAGGGTAGGTAGAAGAAAGGTTGCATACGTACAAAGTTGATTGAGGCATAAGCACATTTATCATGCTTGATCATGTGTTGCAGTGTGCAGGAGCAGTCATGAAAGTGAAAGGATGTTCACAAGTTGATTTGGTTAACTTCCCCTCATTCCATTTCACCCCCATTACTTATTTACTAATTTCCCCCATTTTTCCCTCATTTCTTGTTAAAATACCCTTTTTCCTTCATTTTCACCCTTTCCCTTGATTTCACACAATTTTCCTAGCAATTTACCCTCCAAACTTATTCCCCTTTGAAGAAATCACTTTCGCCTTGTAATTTTCCTATTTTTCCTGGAAAACCCATAAAAACCCATAAAAAATCCATAATACCCCTTATCCTAACTTTTATTCCCCCCTCTGCTTTATAAAGTTAACTCCGCCCTTTATGTTTTTCCAACAAAACCCCTTTTAACCCATAAAACCCCTTTAACCTAAGTTTTGTCTCCCCCCGCTTTATTTTAATTAACTCCGCTATATTCCCACTTTTCCAATATAAAAACTCTTTTAACTCACCCCTTTGGTGTGGTTAACAAACCCTACCAGACTTCAACTCCTAAACCCATCGCGATATGTTTAATTGCCGCTGTATTCAATAAAACAATTACAAATCGTTTGTAATTATTCCCCGGGCTTCGCTAATCTCCGTTGATTGTCCTCTGTGCAACTCCACTATGTGATAGCCATCAAATCATCTGTTCCCAGATCCAATGACCCACATCCATATTGCGTGCTCCCGATCTCCGATCTTTACCCACCCGAGAGCATGCGAGATTCATGATTTTACTCAGGCCCGTGTGGTTACGTGCCAGTCCGACGCTAACTCACATGCCCTCGGAGAAAAACCACCCCACAACCAAAAGCAGTGCAATGAGCCTTCAAAACCACTCCCCACGAAGGTCGAAACCATCACTATTCACAATTATGAATTTCCACGCCAAAGTTAAAGTTTCCCGTTTAAATGCCAAAGACCCTCATTTTCGCTCCTTTGCCCGTTTACACAGTGAAACCTGTCTAACCCTTCCTACACCACCCTAAGCCTCTGCAACCCATTTTGACCTCCGATTACCTTCCAAACATTGCCAGGACTCCGTCCATACACTATCCTGTTCCTTGAAGCCATTGCAACCCTCCCTGTCAGTCGGTGTTTTTCTTAATAATTGTTGTGTTTTGCAGGTGATTAGCAGAAGGCCAGAAGTTTGGATAAATAGTTTGATACTGGTTTAAAAACTGGATTGTTCTAGATTCACGAGAAATGATTCAAATGATTTTCCTGTACAATAGAAATCAGGTTTAAACCAAAGATAAAGCAGAAGGAAACATTTGCACAGTAAAAGTTAGAACAAAGGAGGCAGATAAAAAAATACAGATGAAAGAAAAAAAAGTGAAAGTGTATTAGATGAAAGGTCATAAGTGAATATGACATCCAACGTGAAGACCAAACAACCAAGCAGCTTAAAGGGCAAAATATCAAAGACCAAAGCCAACTGAACCTAAATAACAGGGACAACAAGCAACAATTCAATAGCTGTCTCTATCTTCTTGGATGAAGATATTTCCTTTTCCTTGAATAAATCTAATTTTGTAAAAACAATTTAGGATATTTTCTTAGTTCTACTATTGTATAAATAACTCTCCTTACGATTTTTTATGGGTTCATGATTGAATCAGGTTGACCATTGAAGAAGGGTTCTACTCTTGAAGAAAGGTTGCACCTTGATGAAGCATTTGTAAACATTTGATGTACTTAGCTTTTATGGACCCTTAATACAAAGCAAAGGATTCTGAATTCAATTTTACACAGTTTTTGTTTCCTGTAATTTTTTCCAGTGTTACACATTATGTTTTGCTTCATATTCTTATGTCTTACAGAGATACATACGTAGGAATAATTGTGTCTCAATCTATTCCTATAAGCTTCTAAAGTGATAATCTATAAAGAGAATGGATTAATGAACTGTCTGTTTAATTAATTCCCTCTGAATCAATAAATCCTCAACATCTTGTTGTAAGCATAATCATATTCTCTTGAACCTTCTAAACATCGGTCAAAGGTTTTCATACTTATGATTATCTAATTTTCAGTTTGAAAACTGTGATAATCATATTATTTTTTGTTTTGCTCACCACTATTCAAGCTATTTCACTATGTGAAATTTTATAGCAGCCCTTTGTTTTGGGATTCATATTATTCAAAATGTTAGGCATTACAGTGCTATATCTGTTTCATTCATTGGTTCTCCAAATTAAAGCAAAAACCTCAAAACAATTATCTTAGATGCTCTGGCTTGATAGCTAACCATTTTCAACTCAAAGGTACAACATTATGCACACTTAATGGCCACTCCTTGGCATCTTAAGTAGTACATTAAACACAAGGAACATTGCAACTCAATAAATGCACTCAGCTCCATCCAATCCCACAGTAAGTTTTATCATGACATTTGGTCCCATCACTAGATGTCATTTGGGTGGTCGCCTCGTTGATCCATGTAACATGAAGCATGGAGTCTCTCTTATGAAGTTCATCATAGGAAGTGTCAGGATGTCTCGATTCACTGATTCAATAAATATAGGGTCATATGCTAGTGTTAATGATTTGTCATGTGAATTGATAATGGCTCATCTTTTAGGGCCTTTTTTAATGAGGCCTTCTTTTTTTATGGTTCCCATGGGATTTATTCTTTGCATGTGGCTCTTGGTATACAACATGTTCATTGGTTTGTATTTTATTTAATTCAATGTGAGGGTTGTTGAGTGTGAAGCCATGAGTTTCTTTCCTATAACAATGTTGGTAGATATGGATTTTAGTTAGACTCTTGGATTGTGGAACAATTCTTGGGAATATACTTGAGAGGTTTCTGAGCTATACGAGAGTTTCAATATGCTTTTTAGGTGGACTAACCCTTCTTGCAGACAAGATGGATCTACCTAAATATCAAATGAAATCTAGTAACAAACAAGAAAATAAATGCTACCTTTCCTTATATTATGATTGATTGAAACAAGTAATATGTGAGGGATCACTTATCGGTTTAACAAAGTGCCAGTTGAAGTCCTTTCAGTGCCTTCCATATATGGCTTCTCCTTGATGCTTTAGAGACCATTCTAACGCTTTCCACAACTTCTCCATGGTGTTTCAAAGGAGATCTGTATAGACATAAACACACAAAGGATAAAAGCATCTAGTATATAGAATGAAAGATAAATGAAATACTTAACTCAACATACATCATAAATTAAATCAATAACTAGTCATAACCTATGCGAGTGATCAAGGAATCTCATAAATGATATCAGAATATAAATAATTATGAAAGAACAATTTCTTTTTATTTAATAAAAAATATAACAAACTTACAACCTCAATGCCTTGATGTTACAAGCCTCTTCTCATGATCTCCAACCTTCTCCTTGGATGAAAAACCTTCTAGCCCTATTTCTATAGCATAAGCCTACCTTCAATGGTCCTGTGCAATCCTCTGGAAAGTGTTTGTTTTATAGGCCAAGAGGAGGAGGCATGGGATCCTCTTCCTAAGGGATGAGATCCATAAATGGTGGGATAGGGGACCACAAAGAGAGGGAAGTAGCTCCATGATGGGAGGGATAAGGCCTGAGAAAGCATCAATTTGAAGCTATTAGTTGGGAAAGATTCAAATAACAAAGCTTCTAGACTTTACTTCTTATTTTTTACTGTGTTGAGTCATGTGCGCAGGCCATAGTGTAAGATGTAGCACATTTTTGTGCAACTTCTAATGGTTTCTTCTGTGTATGCACAAAAACTGACTAGGAAACTGGGCAGGAAGTCAAAAATAGGTTTTTGGGCCTTGAGATCTAGGAATTCCATTCTCTTTAAGATTATATGTGTTCTAGCCTTATAGGGGGATGTTAGGTCCCTATACTACTAGTGTAACCCCTTATTGTTATTAGTACAACCCCCTTATTATATTGATGTGCCCATGTAGTCCCCATATTTTTATTATTGTGCCCCATAGAAGCCATTGTTATTATTGTGCCCTTACATTATTATTGTTATGTTGGCTCTGATTATATTATGGCCCCTAAGACTCCTATATATAGAAAGGAGGTCTTGTTATTTGTATCATCCAAGAATTGTTCATTTGTGTAATGTAAAGGAGGTTTCTCTCTCGAAGAGCCTTATTTTGAAGGCATTTATCTATCTTTTCTATCTTCTTTGTGAGTCGGTTTCATAACATTTGGTATTAGAGCTTTGGATTCTAGGGTTTCACTACTCCAAATAGGTCATTGTGGCATTTTCGCTAAAGCTTTTTCGCTATGAAGTTTCCGAAGCTAAAACAAAAACCCATTTGAGAAGAAATCGGTCTGAACCTAGGGCCCGAATTTCATACATTTTTTTCTATATTTTCGGAGATACATTCCAAGAAATTTAGGGTTTCTGTAGGCTCTTGAATTACATCCCAAACAGGTGACCTAGGGAAAATTGTCATAACTGTTTCTCTGAGCATTAGATTGAAATTTCGTCAGAAGTTACAGAAAGAGGATAGACTGTAGTTTTCTTTGTATATTTTTCAGATCTGAAGGTCAAAACAGGTACACGTGGCACTTCATACAAGTTCAATCTTCTGAAAAGGTATATAATCCAGTCATCTTGGGAGATTGTGCATAACTCGTTTTTGGAGAATCCAATTTCGATAAAACTGGTGGCATTGGAAAGAGGATGTAGAGGGATACTTTAAGTCACAATTTCAGAACTAGAAGATCCGAAATTACAGAGTTACAGTCGTTTCAAGATCGAGCTCCTAAAATCAATAAAAGGCGATATGAGGAGTTTGATGGCAATGACCCGGTAAATTGGATGCTACAGATGGAGCAATATTTTGATCTACATGAGGTGAAACTATTACAAAAGGTATGTATTGCATCTTCATATTTAGAACTAGATCAACTGTTATGGTATAAAGGGCTTTGTTCTTGTAAACCACTTGTTACGTGGTCAATTCTCATGGAGGAAAGGATAACACATTACGAGGATACAAAGAGGAACACCTTCTTTAGCCAATTGATAAATCTCAAACAAAAGTGTTCAATGGCAGAGCACATTGAGGAATTTCAAAAATTGAATATAAGGGAAAATGATATTCCCGAGAAGCAGAGGATTGATGTCTTCATAGGGACTTTAAAGGATAACATTCAACACGAGGTTCATCTTTGGGAACCTGATTCATTGGAGAAGGCATTCAAGTTGGCAATAAAAGTGGAAAGCAAAATTATGGCATGAAGGAATTCTACCCCTCACAACTATAAAGATGGAAGTGTTGTTTCTCCTAGCCTTCCACAACCTACAAGGTTGACACCACAACAATTGGAAGAAAAAAGAGCAAAAGGACTTTGTTACAATTGTGATAACAAATACATTAAAGGTAATAAGTGTGCCCAGAAGAAATTATTTTACATTGATTGTGAAGAGGAGGAAGAAAAGGATCAAGAAACATCAAAAGAAGAGGATATCCACTAGGAACCAACCCCAGAGAAAGAATAAATGAATCTGACCATATCTTGTAAAGCATTGGCAAGAATTACCACTCCTCAAACTCTCAAGATAGAAGGACATTTCAAGAAGAAAAAGGTTCAAGAAGTGAAGGATCACATCGAGAAAGAAGAAATGAATTCGACCATATCTTGTAATGCATTGGTAGGAATTACCACTCCTCAAACTATCAAGATAGAAGGACATATCAAGAATAAACAATTTCAAGAAGTGCAAGATCACATCAAGCATCAAGAAATGAATCTGACCATATCTTGTAATGCATTGGAAGAAATTACCACTCCTCAAACTCTCAAGATAGAAGGACATATCAAGAAGAAAAAGATTCAAGCAGTGAAATATCACATCAAGCATCAACAACAAGTTCTCCAACTTGTAAAGGATAATGCCACTTTGGTGAAGAATCGAATGAAACACTGGGTAGATCAACATCACAGTGAAAGAAGTTTTCATGTAGGCGATTAGGTATTTTTACGACTACATCTCAAGCAAGCTATTTATGAGAAGGAAATGTTGGCAATATTACATGCACTTAAGAAATGGAGACCTTACCTAATGGGAAGACACTTCAAGGTAAAAATGGATAATGATAGTCTTAAATACTTTCTAGAACAAAGATTATCTTTAGAAGAACAAAAAAATTGGGTCACAAATTTGTGGGTTATGACTTTGAAATCATCTACAAAAAGGGGAAGAAAAATGTTGTGGTAGATGCACTCTCAAGAAAGGATGAGGATGTGGAAGCATTGTTTTATCAAGGGATGAATGGAAGAAGAATGAAGAAGTGTGGAAACTCATTCAAAAGTTGCAGAAGATCCCAATTTAAACAATATTGCTAGAACTTGACGAGGAAGGAAAAATCATATTGGAACCTGGAGCAGTCACAAAAATAAGAACTTGACAGCTACGAAATTGATCAATTTCAGAGTATCTCATCAAGTGGAAGAACTTAACACTGAAGATTCCACACAGGAGGACAAGAATTTTATACAGAAGCATTAAGAACTACTCAAGTGTTGAGGACAATACTTTTTGAAGGAGAGGAGCATGTTAGGTCCCTATACTACTAGTGTAACCCCTTATTATTATTAGTAAAACCCCTTATTATATTTATGTGCCCATGTAGTTCGCATATTGTTATTATTGTGCCCCATAGAAGCCCACTATTGTTATTACTGTGCCCTTAAATTATTATTGTTATGTCGTCTCTGATTATATTATGACCCCTTAGACTCCTACATATAGAAAGGAGGTCTTGTCATTTGTATCATCCAAGAATTGTTCATTTGTGTCATGTAAAGGAGGTTGCCCCCTCGAAGAGGCTTATTTTGAAGGTGTTTATCTATCTTTTCTATCTTTTTGTGAGTTGGTTTCATAACAGGAGATGCCTTGGAACACCTTTATGATAACATAATATTCAAACTAACGGTCATTTTCTTAATGCGACAAAATGACGTGTAACATATTTACCTCTAAAGTGAAAAGTCATAAGAGATGTTTGATGACGAAGCACTTTATCATGCCAAGGTTCGGGTTAGAGACCGTAGTTGGAGACTTGAAACAATCAACCAAATGTTGCAATGCAATATAAAATCATCAATGAGGTAGGCATTCCCATACTCAAAACATAAATGTCTTAAAGAACTAGTATGAAAATACAACTAAATATCCATGTCAATAGAAGACACAGTATGGACACATCTATCAATGGATTTATGTTTACAATCATTAATATTTAATAACTCCACACATCCTGGATGGATGAAACTAGATCGAGGGTCTTGATCTCCATCTCTCGATCCATAGTACAAATCTAACCATGTGAGTAAATGTCTTGTAGTCGAACATGGTAGAAACCACTTGATTACTGATCAATGATGTGAATCGTTAACAAGCGTTAGAAACCACCAATAATGACAATGGTTCTCAAGGTACTTCCATTACAATCTATGAAGTGTGAAAATATGTCCTATAGTCGAACACTCATAGAATAATTTGATCGAAGGACAATGATGAGAACCTTTCGTTGAAGGCAAGAAACCTGCCATTAAGGCATGCAGGCTCCAAGGTACTGAAGAAGGTTTCCAAATAAACTTCCTAGATAGTGATTTGAAGTCGATAGGAAGTGACCCGTCGCAAGGGGGCCTATGACACGAAGCTCATGTCAAGTTTTGAAGAACAACAGTTTGGAGTAATCCAGGACTGACTCAGGGATGATCAACACGATTGAATGCTATAAATTGTAAGGTAATGTTTACTGAGGTTAGAATTCTCTTGAACATATCGGTGACACAACATTCTGAATTGATAACATTTGACTAAAAAATAATAGGACCAGAAACCGATTTGAAGACTTTCAATGAGGTACAGTCAACTAAGAGGCAAATAGATTTCCCAACTCGGACATAAAGGTGACGAAGTGTCATGTTCAAGAGTGACATACTACCTTTCACAATATAAACAAATGTTCTTTCCCAATTCCCCCTCACGATTACTAGAAAGTACCTCTTTATGTTTGTGCAAGATTGAGGAGGATAACATATGGTTGTCCTTTAAGCTCATCCTTTGGATGAGTCCTTGGGAGTATTTTTAACGAACCCTAGGAAGGAGTGGTTCAGTCTCATTATGATTAACGAGTCCTACATTTTGAAGTTTTACAAGTCCAGTGAACGAGTAACTCAATGTCATTTTCATGTTTAAAGAGTTTGAAAAGACACGAAAATAAAACTCGTTCAATTCTTTCGATGTAAAATTTTAACGAGCCCAAAGAAAGTAAAGCTCGATGTTTTTTTATTTTTATGGAGTCAGGAGAAAAACATAAGTAAACTTGACAATGTCCTTTTTCATAAATTTAATCCCTCAAGCCTGAAAAAAGGTAAAATAATGCAGGAGAGAACTCTATTGATCATGATTATTCAAAGTATACCTTTTTCATAAATAGTCTAGTTCAATCCGTAAAAGGGGTAAACTTATACTGAATAAACAATTGTTCATTTATTTTTACGAGCTAGAATAGTCAAGTACTAGGCAATCTTTTCATGTTTAGGGAGTTTGAAAAGTGTCTAAAGAGAACTCACGACTTTCGCTTTTTCTTAAGTTTTTAACAAGTTCGAAAAAGTGATAAAAATTTACTCATCACCAAAATGATTCATTTTTGTAAATAACCCGTGTTTTGCACATTTAAACTCAAAAATTATCGTCACTACTAAAAAACATAGTAAAAGCATTAAACATTTGGATTTCAGAGTCTAATAGGCAAAAAATAATATTTTAATGGGCCTTAAAAACTTATAAAAATCCAAAAAGTAAAAAAATATTTTAACATTTGTGTTTTTTACCATTTCAGAGTGATTGAGTGCATTTTTCACCAAAAACTTCAGAGGTGGATCTTGGGAAAATCGATGGACCAAATCATGAGCCACTTTCTCCAGGTAAGATCTCTCTCCGATATCTTCTTTTTCATTACTTTTATTTTTCTTTTCACCATGTATTTAGTTTTTTTTGGGGGGTTTCATTAATTCAAAAATCGCCCTCGATGTGCCCAATTTCTCTTCATTAGCCTTGCACACACCGACCCGATTTTCATACCAAAAATTAAGATTTGCACAGTTTCTAAGGCTAGAACTGCACAAATCCACACTGATCTTAAAAGGTGGCTACGCACAATGGTGAGGTCTTTGAAAAAATTATGAAAAATGCCCATTTTGTTTGCAAAAATTCATCACAATGTTTTCTAATAATGGGGAGAGGGTGAACATGAAGAACATGATGTGGCAATTTTGAACCACTCAGAAACATTGCAATCTTTGAGAAACTATGACCTATAAATTTTTTTCACAATCTAAGGCATGAAGGTCCAACGAGATTTGTTGGAATGGATGGTGAGAAATTGGAATGTACAAGAAGAGTGCTTCCTGATTGGGGATCATAGACTCACAACAGATGCCAATGAAATTTATTTCTTGACTGGGCTCTCATGTTGTGGAGTTGAAATTTATTTGTATGAGCATAGACGAGGTGGTGAAACAACTACTACTTACCTAGTGCAACATTGTTCTTTAGGGTTCAAACTCAAAGACATACGCATTAATATCAAAACCATTGACATACTTTCTTTGAGGGCTATTGGATTTACAGTTGCATGATTATGTGGGAGTGTGTTGGAGAGGTAAATCCCCTCTACGGATAGAGGCGATCCCTACTAGCCCAAAGGGGGTCTAGCAACAATCAAACAATGCTACACTGCAGGTTCCTAGTTGTAATTAACAAGTGGGTAAAAGAAACCTACTTGGATTCCAACGCTACGTTTTTCGAAGAGATGATCCTCTCGCTCCTTCGCTCCAGCCGATCACAGTCCTCCACTATCCTTGCAGACGGACACCTGCA